>BQNB010005397.1:90658-102370 GCA_026074375.1 Tanacetum coccineum | reverse complement strand
TTTTAATTTATCTTTGTTGTAAGTAATGTAGCAGTTTTGTGTTGTAGCAGTTTTTGGTCGTGCATCATTTGTTGTTGATCGAAATAAATTGGTCTTGTATCATGATTTTGGTCACGTATCGATTAAGTCGACATATTGTTTTAACCTGAAGATTGAAATAAATTGGTCATGTATCGAAAACTCAAAATCATCCCAATATTGTTTCAACCTGAAGATTGAAGCCATTCTCGACGTCATATTGTTGGCGTCGACAAAAACCGAGGTCGTTGTCGTCATTGTAGCGACATAATTATCATTGTTATCACGTTCGCCTATATATCCACCGTTGTCATCATCAACGACCACCATCATCAGATGTGTAATATAGCACATACACTATTTCTTTTGTTTATAATTTTTCTACGACTTGCTTATGTGTATCTGTTGAACTGATATTATGTATATCAATTTAAATAATAATATGATCTACCAATGCATCATTTGGGAACAGTTGGTAGTTTTTGCATGAGAATGAAAGTCTGTGTAACGGTTTACGTGGAAAAAGAAAACACGATAATGAAGTTAGCTATGCTATCTAGGTATGATTTGTTTGATCAAAATAAAATTATGTGAACGAAATATAAATTATAAAAAATTGTATACTAAAAAGAAAAGGAAAATGACAACAGGGATATACCCGTGAATACATTCAAGTTGTTAAACATGCCATATGTTTCAAGATATTTACAATAATGCCATTTTGTTATTTTATTTTAATGATTTTATTTTTGATACATCTGACGGCTAAGATCGCTTCCTATTCTTCCTATTTTAAGACACTATCTTACGTTAGCCCCCTCTATATATATATGGGGACTTTATTTTCAGCACCATTTTAAGTACGCGAACTGCGAGAACCTCTTTTAAAATCAAGAAAATACATGTGCACCGTCAATAATCATAAGAATCCACCTATATTCTTCTGTATCATCATGAACTCTTCCTCTTCTTTCACAAAAACCTTACACTCGGCCGCAATACTGTCATTGCATGCCTTATAAGAACATTCAAATCTCACAACATAAATTATTAATAAGTAATCAAATTTTATATGTTAATGAACCTCCGTGCGATGAACAGGGTATTATTTAACGAGTTATATACTTAAAAAGAAAGGAAACATGACAACAGGGGAAGGTATGAGTACCCGTGAATTATATTCCAGTTGTTAAACATGCCATAGGTTCAAGTATTATCCAATTAATGTCATTTTGTTATTTTAATTTTTGAATACATCCTAACGGTCCTAAGATTCGGCCTTCGCTATTTTCCTATTTTAAGACACTATCTTACGTTAGCCCCCTCTATATATATATGGTGGACGCTTTATTTCAGTCATCATTTTATTGGAGAACTGCGAGAAATCTTTTAAATCAAGAAAATACATGCACACCGTCAATAATCGTAAGAATCCATCCATATTCTTCTGTATCATCATGAACTTTTCTCTTACTCTACATGAACCTTACACTTCGGCGCAATATGCACTGTACATCCTTATAAAGAAACATAATGCACACCTTCAAAGAAAAACATTGTATTTCATTTTTATAATTTCTAGAACATTATGTTATTTTCACAACCCATTAATATATCACAATATTTGTTCGTTTTAGAAACTATGTGCAGAAATACGATTATTGAAGCGGTGAATGTATGTTTTCGCAAGTTCTCGCATTAAATGGTGCTGACATAAAGTCCTACACATATCTATATAATAAATATTGTTCATTAATTTATTATATATATATAAATATATATATATAAATATCTTCATATTATATATAACAAAATTTATCTATAACTTATATATATATAACATACTATATATATATAATCATATAATATAATTTATCTCAATATAATAACAATTATCTACATATATATATATATATATACATATCTCACTATATATATATATATATATATATATATATTGGATAATGTGTTTGCGTTCTCTTTTAAGAGAGCTTCACAACAAAATAAATTGTGTTCAATACACAGTTAATATGAATGAGATATCATATCTCAAAGTGAGTCATTTGAAGCACAAAAACTAGAAATAGAGACAGTATCCCACATCGCCCAAACTATCAAGTGAACAGGTGTTTATATTGAAATCTTGATATCAACCTTCAAATTTGTTTGTTGCTTTCAATACCAACACTTACGTGCGCGTACGCAAGGGCTGCAAAAAATCAGAGTTATCCGCATATGCGCGAATTTGGGCCAAAATGGGATCCAAGCTTATAAACACATGCGAGCTAACTGCGGACACAACTCCAAAAATTTCCGTATGCGTGTACACATTTCGTTTCCTTTTTAACACTTCCCAGATTTTGCATAAGTTTATTATAGTAATTAATTGTGACTTTGGGAACAAGAAAACATATATATGGAACTGATTTACAAATCAGTTTTATATACAAATGATTCTGTCTTGGTCAACAAGCAAAGTTTTAACTATAAATATAACCAATGCCTCATTCGGTTTTGACACAGAAAAAACGCAGAGCTCCATACGTTTTCAATAAACCTTCGATCATAAACGCGCACATGCTTCTGTGATCTTTCAGGCAAGTTTGTCACGTTCGACTGTACATCTGCTTTGACCGTTGTACCTCGAGAAACAGACAACGAATATGTTATAAAGGAATCGTGTTAAACACAAGCCTCGTGCCTAGACGTTTTATTGCTTTCATTTAATTAGTGTTACTTAGAGTTTATCTTATGCTTCTATCTCTTTTTGTCTGTACTTAATTTTTTGTAATTTAGTTATTGTTAATTTTATTCATTGTAATTTGATTTATATTAATAAACCTTCGATCAGAAACACGCAACTCTTTCTGTGATCATTCATGCAAGTTTTTCACGTCCGACAATACATCTGTTTTGGTCGTTGTACCTTGGGAAACAGACCACGAATTTATTGGAAGGGAATTGTGTTAAATACGTGCCTCGTGTCTAGACGTTTTATTTCTTTCATTTAATTAGCTATAATTAGAGTAGGTCTTGTAACACCCCTAAATTTCGACACGCAGCGGAATGCAACATGGGGTGCTACTTCATAGTCCATAAGCAAGAGTCACGAAAAACGACTTCAAAAGAGATGTTTTAAATAAATTGTCACATTCGATATATTAAAAACATCAGAGTTAATAAACAGGTCCTAAACGGTTTATAGCCAACCCACAATAGTTTAAACGTGACTAAAAAATTTAGGTATCCGTGCATCACACCCATCTAAGCAAGTAAGCAAGCATAAGCACCTGCGATAAAACATGCTAAAAAGTCAACAATAATGTTGAGTGAATCCATAGAGTTTGTAAGAATAAAAGCAGAACACAAGTCAAGTTCATCGAGAGACATTGTAACACATACAATTTGTAAATTCTGTTTTATTGCATCGAGCTCATGATACCGAACCTTGACAATAACGCATATCCTGTATGCAAATAAAGTTTCCCAAGTACTAGGTATTATTTCCTCATACCTACAAGTTTCAATACAAATCGTCCGTTGACAGGGTGCTCAAAAGGATTTGATTCATACCCTCGGACGGGGTTGTCAAACCCAATAAATCTGTTAATTATACAAGCGTTTACCTCGCGGGTAATTAACGGTTCATGAAATTAGGGACTTTGGCAATAGCTACTTAGTGTCAATTAGCATATATATTTGGGTCCAGCATACCATAAATAACTTGTGTTCAAGTTTTCAAAACAAGCATGTATCTCCCTCGCAGGGTTTTATTAAAAATTTAAATAGGTAAAGGCGAGGCTATGAACTCACCTTAAGCAATAGAGACAAGTACGAGTATCAACAACGAGAGAAATAAAGACAAAAGTCTCAACCGTGACCTAGAATAATGGCGGCCGATTAGAATCCACGTGTGCGTCCTAAGTTTATTTATTAAGACACTCTCAATATTAGTATTATACTCGTAATTAAATTACGACACTTTTCCGAAAAGTTTCTATTTTTAGAAAGTTTTCATTTCTTAGAAATTCGGATTTTCTAGGACGTTAATATCGTTTAAGAAAAATATTAAGTTTTCTCGTTAATACCGACACATCAATTATTTATATATGTATTCTTATTTTCCACATTAAAGCTTATTATAATAAAGTTTCCGAAATTAGACTTTCTATTTTTAAACGTGGTACCGAAACGCACCTAATGATTTATTAAATCATTATATACTATTTTCGCTGATGTTTTTCAAGCTCAAACGGATACTAAAACGCTCAAAACCTCACTTTTTGATAAAAATCAGTAAATACCTCAACTTTTCCAAAAAGACAAATCTCTAACTTTCACCCAAATATTTTCCTATCGTTTAGCATTTTCAGGCCAAAACTCGCGAATTTTAATGTAAAAGGTGAAAATGAATAACTTTTATGTTTTGTCCAGGGGCCGGTTCGGACCAGAAAGGACTCGAATCCTAAGTCAAAAACTGCATCATCTCATTTTTCAAAAACAGTTGCTGAATTTTTTTATAAAAACGCAAACCTGCGTTTTCGATCAAAATCACAACTTTTATGCACTTTCAGACCCAGTTTCCTTGCTGAGGACTAAAAACGTCGTTGCAACTTTCGTGTTTCGGCCGAAGGCCGAAACGGAGCAGAAAATGACCAAATTGGCATTTTCAGATTCTGCGCAGAACTAATATTTACCTTATGTGCTGATTTTTAACAAAAACATTTTCTAGACTTCGCTCGGCCATAAAAACTTCGTTTTTGAGAGTTACGGGACGATCCATATACGGAAACGATCATAAAAAATAATCTTTACCATATTCTTAAGTCAAAAATCAGCTTAAACATTTTTATGACACCCAAATATAGCTTTCTAATTTTCTGCATTATTTAGCCGATTCCAAAACCCATCCAAACGTCATTTTCACCTCACCAAAACTTCACAATGCACCTATACTAGCTTATCTTCGACTACTAACCACTTTCAATCAATCAAACCCATCTCAATATTATTCTAGTACACAACCACATTGATTCTAAAGTATGAAAATTAAGTAATAGCATAAACTTATGAAAATAATATTAAAGAGAGTTTTAGGAGACTCAAAATAATGAGTAGAAGCAAGATAAAAATCAAGAATTTTATTTAAACTCTTGCATGGTGATTTTTCTTTAGAGATGATTGTACGATTAATGTAGTGATGATTTGAATGTAGTAGGAAATTTTTTATGGTAAAGGTGTGGTGGCTGTTGGTGGTTCGACACAAACAAGAGAGAGGAAGGGAGAAACTATATTTTTGGTAAGTGAATATGATACTGTGTTTTTATTAACTGAGTTATAAAGAGATGGAGATTATAAAAGAAATTGGGTCGATGTTTTCTATGTGCTAAGGGGGTGTTTGGTTTTTGGTTTAGTAGGAGTTTTAAAAAAACTAAAGGAGTGTTTTTTTAAATATTTGTTTTTGTAAAATTGTTAAGTATTGTTACTTGTATAGAAAAAAATAGTAAGTGTAAAATAAAATGTGAGGTTTAAGTTAGAAATGGGTTTTTAGCAAGGTTTGATCAAGACGCGAGATACATAATTGTTGCTAAAATAAAATTTATAAAAGCCTCGGGGTAAAATATAGAAATATTTGAACTATAACGGACTCGAAGACGAGAAGTATGTTAAACAGCAGCTTAGAATTATCGAAAACGTAAAAATTAAAAAAATCGGCTAAGCAGTAAAAATAAATTTTTTACTTAAAGGTAAAATTAGGAAATAAAATATAAATTTATTATTTACCTAAATTTCTGAGATATTATAGGTATTTTGCTTCTATTCCTTTCTGTCTGTACTTAATGTTCTGTAATTTAATTACTGTTAATTTATTCAGTTTAATTTTAATATATTAATAAAAGTAATAAAAACCGTCCGTTTTTCAACAATCTTAAATCATTATGTGTAACAAAATTAAAAACACTTTTGTTACAATAGAACTAATTCTATTAACTGATTTTATATAGAAACAATTTGTAACAAACTGTTTCTTGCCAAAACCAAGATTGTGTTTCTTTGGAAGATTAGTTTTTTAAGTAAACAAAATTTTAATTCATAGATTTGGTGTTGCAGATCTAAAACGATTTTAAAGCGGTTATTCTTATTAGTTTGTATTGAAACCAAGATTTTGTTTCTATTAAACAGATCTTTTAATTTGGTTTATTTAAATCTAGATTAATTAAAACCAAGATTGAGTTTCTTTGAAGTAGATACGGTACAAGCTTACAGAATCATGATTAAATTTTTTTGATACTAATTTTATAATATTTTATTTAAATATTTGTGTTTGAATTTTCATATTTACAATCGACACTACTGTGACCACTTCTGTGAACGTAACCGGTGCGCCGGTGACTAACACGGTTGCTAATCATGCTGAAAAACCAGAAAAATTCAATGAGGAGAACTTTAAGAGGCGTCAATAGAAGATGTTATTCTATCTCACTACTTTGAGCCTTGTGCGGTTCCTAAAGGAGACTACACCTCAAGTTGAACCTCCAAGAGAAGGTCAACCCTCTAATTAACAGGTTGTTTAAGCTGTGGAAGTGTGGAAACATTCAGACTTCTTGTATTACCACTATGTTCTAAATGGTTTGGTGAATTCTTTATACAACATGTACTGCAAGACCATTATCGATAAATATTTGTGGGAGTCATTAGAACACAAGTACAAATCTAAGGATGCTGGTACACATAAATTCGTGGTAGCTGAGAAGGCAAAACTAAAAGTGTTTCCGGACTGGATATTAGATGTTGGCGAATGGCGACGATAAATTAAGTTGGAGGAATGATGGTGAGGTTGTTTTCGAATTTCCAGAGGACATGCTTCTACTAGATTCTGACAATTATGTTGCATCAATTGTTGAAGAAACATACCTAGACCGTTTACCAAAGCTTTGGAATCCAAAATTCATTTAAGAAAGAGCTATCCTTGCTCCTACCTACGACCTGGTTGATGTCGTGAACAAACACATGCTAACTATGATACGAGGATAGGAGAAGACTTACTATAGTTTGACACGGTATCCACATTGGACACATATACGAGTTTTGATGAGTCTGTTTATACTATTGACTTTCTTAACAACATAACAATTTCTGGATTAACTCATCACGAGTGATCGTTAAAGATTGGTGCACCTATAATGCGCATGAGGGACATAAATAAAAAAAACTGGTTTGTGCAATGGAACAAAGTTTTAGATCCTTAGGGTGGGAGTTAATATAATTGAAGCAAAAATAATTTTAGGCGAAAAAATTGGTAACATATGTACAGTATCACAGATGCAAATTACTCCATCCTACAACAAGATGCTTTTTAAGATTAACATAAGGCAGTTTCCTGTTTCCGTCTGTTTTACTATGACAATCAATAAAAGTCAAGGACAATGTTATCCAAGGTTTGTTTATTTCTACATGGTTTAGTATTTTCCCATAAGCAACTATATGCGGCGGTGTCAAAAGTAAAAAGGCCAAAAGGGTTTGAAGGTGATTTCTTGCATCGAAGACGGCGTGTATACTAATTACACAACAAATGCTGTTTATAAAGAAGTTATAAATATATATTAAATGAGATAACTAAACATTTAAATAAATGTTATGAAACAATTACGAAATACAAAACGTGTAAATACATAGCATTTTTATTCAGTAAAAATTGATTCAAAACTGGCGGCATAGTTTCGAGATTTGAATCGTATCAAGTAGCTGCTCTCTAATGAGTCCCGAAATCCAATATATTATAAAATTTTCCCAACTCTTTCACTATTTGTCCTGTAAATTTACACTGCAAACGCTCCGAAGAATGTAAAACAACAACGTACTACTAGAACTATTAAACTTATCAGCTCGAGCTTAAATCCATTCTATTTCAGACAATGCGTAACCGGTTCACAAAATAAATAACAAATATTTTATTAAATGTTAATAAAATATTTATGAAATATTATCAAGTGAATACTCATTTTTATCAGAAAAATGATTCGAAAAGCAATGGCGCAAGTTTCGCGCGTTCAATCATCCGTTAAGTCGCTCAAACGAGTCCCGAACCGTTTTTACCAAAACTATAATAAAGAAATTACACTTTTTACCCTGAACTATTTTAACTTGTCACTTCCCAATTATATATATATATATAAGTTATATAATTCATTTCATTCCATCTTTTATATAAACACACACACTCTCATACTACTCTCTCTCTCTCTCATTTATCCGGCAGCCACCGGCGACCACCACCACCGCCGGAAAAGTTTTCCGGCGGACTTTTCCGGCCAAGTTCCAAAAAGCTTCCCCACCACCCGATCTATCCAACCTACTATACCACTCTCCTTCACGCGCCACCTCACCGCTGCCACGTCACCACCGACGCCACCATAACACCATCTACATCATCATCTTAACACCACCATCACCACCACCGAACCCACGCCACCACCACAGCCACCGTGGGGTGCGTTTGTTTATGTGGCTATCACCACATAAGGGGTGCGTTTGGTTGTGTTTTTCACAATAAGGGTGCGGTTGATTTTATTAAAACACCGCAAGGGTGTTTGTTTTCAGGACAGCCACCGCACCTCAAGGGTGCGGCTGGTTTGTGAAGAGAACCCCAAGAGGGGTGTGTTTTTTCGGTTATATAAGCCCACCACAGCGGGGTGCGTTTGGTTGGGCGTAGATTAGGGTGTTCGTGTGGGTTTGTTTGGTTATAAAGACATAGGGTTGGGTGTGTCGGGTTTTGGCTGCGGGAACAGCCGGGGACAACCGGGAGTGTGTCGGGTTGGTTTGCAACAACTAGGGTGCGTTCGGGTTGGTCTTCAAAAACGCAGCGGGTGCGTTTGGCTGTGGGTTTAGCACCAAGGGGTGTGTTTGGATTATGACAGCCGCAAGGGCGTGTTTGGTTTGGGTATTAACCCAAACAGGGTGCGTTTAGTTTGGCAGTTTCGTCAAAAGGGTGCGTTTGGCTTTGTACCACAAAAGTTATCTCGATTGTTTCGTTTAATTTTATCGAATTCATAATATGTGATGAAAAATATTAAAACTTGCGCAGTCTAGTATAATATGTTATAAATATTAAAACGGGACTGATATTAATGTATAAGCGATATTAGATATATTTTAGACGGGAGTTGAACTAAAAACGGACTATGACGCGTTTTGGAACGAATAATTAATAGCAGAAAACGGAACATGGGATTCGGGATTCGAGATTTTGATAAGTTAGACTTTGGTTTACAAAATATAACAAAATATATTTTTACGGACATTTTGATATAAAACGGGACTTCTAACTCTCAATAACGAAGAAACTGGATCGAAATCGGAATATACACTTTAGTAGAAAAATAGGTTATTTTTAATAAATATTAAAAATGGCAGATTTATTAATTAAATGATTTGATCACTTTCGAGTCCGTTTCAGCCTTCCGGCGAAACACGAAAGTTGTTCGTAATGACGTTTTACTTTGCCGCGAGGCTTATCAGTTTTAAAACTTGAGATATAGCGGGTCAAAACTAAAGGTCAACGTAAAAGTCAACGGATATTTTAATTAATATTAATACATTATGAGTACGATTTTGTATTAAAACGGGACTTATATTGATGTATAAGCGATATTAGATATGCTTTAGACGAGAATTGGACTAAAAACGGACTTTGGCGCGTTTTATAACGAGTAATTAAGAGCAGAAAATAGAACGTAGGATTCGGGGTTCGAGACTTTGAAAAGTGGACTTTAGTTTACAAAATATAACAAAATATATTTTTACGGACATTTTGATATAAAACGGGACTTCTAACTCTCAATAACGAAGAAACTGGATCGAAATCGGAATATACACTTTAGTAGAAAAATAGGTTATTTTTAATAAATATTAAAAATGGCAGATTTATTAATTAAATGATTTGATCACTTTCGAGTCCGTTTCAGCCTTCCGGCGAAACACGAAAGTTGTTCGTAATAACATTTTACTTTGTCGCAAGGATTGTCTGTTTTAAAATTGAGATATAGCGGGTTAAAAACCAAAGGTCGGTTAATATATTGTTTCAATTAACTATATTTAAGATCATTGTTCAATTCTAAAAAAAACGAAGAGTCTAAAAATAGTAACTTTCGATAAATATTCGACATAAGTTATGATTAGACGGAAAATAGTATATATTCATATAATATACTAAGGGTTAAGGTTTAAAGACGCGCAAGTGGATTTCTCATCACATGTATATATGTATGTATACATATAAAAATATGTATGATTTCGTGGTAACGATGTACGCATCGTTGGTCGTATTTATTACGTGTTATAATCGAACGACATAATTATAGGTCGTGGTCGAGATCGTTGCAGATTCAGTGTGATTTAATTGGATTAATTGATCGTGGTCTTTAATCAATGTGAGTTTAGATCTATTTGGGATTGACAACCCCCGTTCGGGTGACTAGCTATCACTGGGAACGAACGTTATAACATGTCGGATTCCGTTGGGACTACAGGGCCCCCAACAAATACATAAGAATTCTTACATGAATTATTAGCTTCAGTTTCATGAGCTTAGAGTAATCGTAAACATTGTTTTATACTCACATGGATATTTACGTTGCCTTGAATAAAATGGCAATACATACTTGAAACACTTTTGGTGACATTAAATTGGTCATGATAGGCACGAGGTGCCAGTAATACATTTTTGGTGACATTAAATTTGTCATGCATTCTTTATAAAAATCTTTGGGATAAGATTGGTACTTTTGGGTGACATTAAATTAACCATGCATCCTTTATAAAATCTTTGGGATTTTTTTTACATGGTACTGTGATGATACAGTGGATTACATTCATATTTAAACTAATCTATGAACTCACCAACTTTATGTTGACACTTTTAAGCATGTTTTTCTCAGGTGAATTAGATGCTTGGATTATTTGATGTGCATTGGAGTCTTTACATTCAAGTTTTTCATGGTGATGCAATTATGGGACAACTATTATTTTGATTTCAGAAAATCAACGAGATTGTTTTACAAACGACACATTTAGAGGTCGTTCTCTTGTATCTAGCGCTGTGTATTATGAAGTAGCACCCCATGTGGTATTCCGCTGCGTTGTTGTATTTTTGGGGGTGTTACAGATTGGTATCAGAGCCCTGGTTATAGAGAACTAGGTTGCATATTTTACCCTAGACTATAACCGTTTTCACAAATATTGCATCACATCAAACGTTTTCAAAGTGCATACACGCTACTTGCTTATGTGCTTACATTACGTGTTGCATTAAGTGCTTACGTGATATACATATATGTAATATATATGCTTACATCTTTTGCGTATATCGCTCGTTTATTTATATAAGAGTTATATATATAAATACCAGAGCATTTCTTAAGACATTGTGAGTTAAACAATGGTCTCAATTATACCTCAGACATTGTGAGTTATACAATGGTCTCATCTTACTTCTTAGACATTGTGAGTTGCGCAATGGTCTCACTTCGTTATCAGACATTGTAAGTTAAACAATGGTCTCTAAGAATATTATTTTCTTCATAACTTTATATAATATCGTATTACACGAAGGCCGTTATAATTCTGTTTCCATGGGATTATGTATGAATCTAAATGTTACAAGTCTTGTATAGGCGGGACTTGTAATAGGAGGAT
>BQNB010005397.1:42494-87993 GCA_026074375.1 Tanacetum coccineum | reverse complement strand
TTCGTCTAAATACGTATCAAACAAATAACCCTCAAATATATATAATATATATATTTATATAAAATACATATACGTATACGTAAGCGAAGTATCATACAAATTATTCTTAGGAAAGAATAATAAGTAATCAACACAAGCATCGTTCTCCTCGGTGAGAGGTGAATGAAGATTCACGTTTATGTCGGGAATCGAGCTTGATTATTATAAAAGATTTGAGTTTGGTTTCTAATCCTAATAGCGCAAATGGAAAGTAAATTTAAGGCACGCTAATCTAAAAAGCCACAATTAAAACATTAAGCATTAAAATGATAATGAGAATTAAAAAAAACGCGACTAAAACCTAAATTATCAAATCTTAACCCTAAAATGTAAATTTAATTTCTAACAGTCCTAAATGATAAAAAATAATTTTAGAAAAAAGAATTTTATTTTTTTGACTTTTATTTAATTTTTTATGAATTAAAAACAGATTTAATCTAAATTAATTATTAAAAATAGCAAACTAATTATAAAAATTTTGGAAAAATTAAGAAAAATACTCTAACCTATTAGGAATCTATGAAAAATGACAACTTGAAAATTGGCTGAACTAATAAGCAGTAAATAAACAAATAAGTACAGATAAGCAATTACTAAGAACATCCTTAACTAATAAATGAAACAAGCATATGATGAAAAAGACCCAAGGGCATGACGGTAAGGAGTGTGTGTTGTGAAGGAAAGTGTGACATCCGTCAATTTTGAGGACAGTAACCGAAATCAAACAGATGATAATTGACTCTTTTGATTATTATTGGAGTCACTTTTATGTGGTTACAGACTCTTAGCATTTAACGCTTGTCTATGCGCAACCTGTATTTCGCGTCGCTATTTATTTCGAGTCTAAAAGTTCTATCTTCTAATTTTATAGAATTTATTTTATTATTTTTAGTCGATTTAGTAAAAATTGTCGTTTTAAATATTCGCGAGACGAGCTTTGGATTTGTATCGTTTTAGCGACGAGAAAGTACATTCAACAATTCAATACTTTATAGCTTCAGGGAGCTTATTTATTTTGATTTAGTTTTTTCGGACTTTTGCCCGGCTTTTTCCGGGAGGAAAAACCGCGTCAATATGTGTTTTATCAGATTGTATAACGAGTTAATCAAGTGTTTGGGCCCGAGAATTTGTGTAATATAAATTTAACAACAAAAGATGTCCAACCAAGCCCACCTCAATAAAAGGGGGCCGGTTCCTAAGCTTCAACAAACGACCCCTTATATTTTTTTATGGAAAAATCTAACAATTTATAAACTCTTTATATATAATCCCACTATCACTCAAACTCTCCATAAAAAAACACATAGTAATAAAAAGTTCGGTCCTTCTCTCCCTCCTCCCTACTGTTCGACGCCACAGCCTTCAAATCCACCAAAATCATCATCAAAAATCTCCCAAATCACTTCTAATGAATCCCAAATCATTCTAATACTAAACCCCATTATTCTTTTCAAATAAAAATCCTTCATGCATAAGATTTCTATCAAGTTCTTGATTTTCTTCATTTTTAATTTTGAGGGGTTTTGATCCAATTAGGTGTAATTGGTGTTACAAGGAGTTGGTATTAGGTGTTTACACAAGATTTGGTGAATCAAAATCAAGCTTTGGTCAATTGTTTTGGGTCTAGTGGTTTTCGGCCAAGAATCAAACCCACAAGGGTTTGATTGTTTTGATATCCTAGCTATTGCATTGTGTTTCGTAAGTCTTCTATTTAATTTTTATATTGATTTGAATATATATTGCGTGCATGTATGTAGATTGATGTCGAGAATCCATGGATCTATGTTGCATGTTAGGTTTTGAGGTTTGTTGATGATGTGATGTGATTAGTATGGGTTATAGGATAGTGTAAGTGTGTCGGAGATGGTTGCGAAGCTAGAAAATCGAAGTTTGAAGGAGTTGAAAGACACTCAATTAGGGCAGAAAACTAAGGGTCTAGTTCGGCAAAATTAAAATGTGGTAAACTGATTTTTGACAAAGAATTATGTTAGGTCTTGTCCGTAGCTTCGTTTTGATATAAGATGCGTCCGATAACTCCTAAAAACGAGTTTTTTTATGCTAGTTAAAAGTTTGGAAACTTAGTATGTCAAATTCTGCACTAGGGATTTTTATGCAGAATTTTGTGTCGTGTTGCGCCTACCATAACTTGGTCATTCTAATAGATTTTTTGGATTTTCCGGTGCCTAAAATTAAATTCATCGAATCTACTTTCCAACGAATCTGGCCTCATTGATTTTCAATAAGTATAAGTTGGTCAAAAGTGAGTTTCAAAAACAGTTGTCGAAACTGAGTTTTAGAGTCAGAATTTGAGCTGTAAAGATGTAGTGTGCAGGCGGATCAAAACTTAATATTTTTCACTAAATTCAACAAAGTAAGTAGCATCTTCATAATGTATGTGATTTTCCTAAATTTTTCCATAATTTTCTGGATAGTTTAAACAGGTCCTATCATGTCCAACATTTGCAAAGTTCCAGCAGACCCTGTTTCGGACGCTTTGTGTTATGGTGTTCTTGAGAAATGGTTAAACTTGTCAATAAATTTTGGGAAAATTACAGTAGTCTATCTATACATATAGGAGGTTAGAAATGAGAGATGAACATTTGGTTATGCTCTGTTTTGTATTTCTTTAAGCGTCGTAAAGCGACTAGGAAAAACGGTAAAATTTCAAGAAAATGTAAGTGAGGTATGGTAGATTGTACCTTGTGCATGGATTCTTCGACATAGGATTTTATACATGTAGATATATATAAATATTTATTTATATATATATATATATATATATATATATATATATATATATATATATATATATATATATATATATATATATATGTATACTATTCCATTTTATCAAAAGTGTGAGTTTTAATTACGCGCCATTTTTATAGGTCGCGGTTGAGATCATTGTTGTCCTCTTTCTTCTCTTGTTGATTTTCTTGATCGATACTCCTATCTACGGTGAGTTTCTCACATCCCCCTCTTTTTGCATATTTTAACTGTTTTGGGGTGGAAAGCATGATGTGTTTTATAAATTTCATTATTCTCGTACTTTTTTCGTTTTTTTTAAACAATTCGAGATACTTGAACTTATTGAACTTGGTTTTGAACTTGCAAACTTGTGGAACGTGTTAAACTTGTTTTGGAATCGTGTTGAACTTGAACTTGAACTTATATGTATGTTGTTGTATGCTTGGAACCCGCCACTACTTTTAGCTCACTATATCCCCCTCAACGGGATGAGACGTTAGTACTTATGGATAGCGCTTGTAGGTTATTAGCCACTCTACTCCCCGCATCATGGGTGTATAGTACTATGTGTTTGCGCCACACTTTACAACTGAAACTTTGATTGGATGTTAGAACGGATTAGGCTGAATACGTTTAAGTAGTGCCTCGCTATGAATACTATAGCTTACAATACATGTAAATTGATTTTTGTCTATGTTACTTAAAGTAACTGAGAACTGTTTGCAAAACTTGATTTGATTTGGACTCTCAACTTGTTTGGTAAAATTGATTTCGATGTGGACCACTGTTTTTGTTAATTTTGCCATTGATTTGTGCAAACTTTTATCGGACCTCAACTCTTTTTTAAAACTTTTTTTGGCTGTTTCTTTACATAAACTTGAGAACTCACCAACTATTTCGATAGTTGACCGTTTTTATCATGCTTTTCAGGTGACATTCCTATGGTGGAAATTTAGTGTACTTGCTCTTGGACATGTTCAAGATGTCTACTTTCTTCCAGTTATTGTCTTTGGGTGTTCCATGATTCTGGTAAGAAAAAATAAAACTTTGTTGACTTTTGTGTACTCTTTAAACGTGTATTTGTATTGTTGTATTTCAGATAATTTTTTTTTTATCTAAATCATGTATGGGTGTTTTAATCTATCAGCTTGTGCGATGTTTATTTTTATGTTAATCCTCGTGGTTACGCCTTGGTGGGGTGTGACTTTTTGTAACCTGGCCTAAGGTTCTAGAGAACGCCGGTTTTATTTCAAAATATAAAAATGTCGTAACTATAAACAAAAATGATTTATTTTTATAAAACACCGAACATGAAACGAGGTTTGATAGTCCGTGTCGGTTTGATCATTTAGACCTAAATTTTAATACATAACTTGGATCACAACTTTGTCTATTTCTAGGTGTATCATTGCAAAAACTCTGGTATCAGTCATTTTTTTATACATGTGTAAAATCCGACTTTACATCTCTAGTCAATGAAAAACATATAGGAATTTTTTTCCCATGTGCACTGTTCAATGCATGCCTGCTTTTAGATGTCCACTATTTGATTTTAGTACATCATGCTTATGTTGATTAATCCATTTATGTTCTGAGTTTGCTTTCACATCGGTTATTGTCGTTATAGTGTCACACTGTTCCTAAGCACCTTGTTATTAAAGACACCGTTATAGTCACAATATGTCCCATAGATCGTCTTCGCGCGCTAATGATTCTGCGAGTGAGTCGCGACGTACACCTAAATACTTTTTGTACCTTTACCCTGCATAACACCTTGAGGAGGACTCGTTGATAGATTCTGAGTCAGAGCCTGAGGCGAGCAGCAGGTGAACTACGTATGCACGACATGTAGAGACGTTCGTTCTTCGTATTGAGTTTGCGTCGACATTTTTTTTGGTCCGTCTCCATTTTATTTCCGTTCATGATATCAATCTAACTATTTTGGCCATTCTAATGTAAGCATTATGTGCTTGTTCGCAAACACCGTGTTTAGTAATTTAAGTTTTTGTTTTGAGCGACCCTAAAGTTAAGTACATAATTTTTCAAAAACATGGGTTTTACCAATTCTACCTTGATTTCATGGAACAGTTCTTGTTGATGGTGTTGTGAAATTATGCTTCAAGTGCTACATGGTTAAGACCTTTGAAAGAAATCTCTCATGGACGGGGTGAGGCTTGGGTTGTTTGGATGTGGTACTCAAACGACGGTGGATGCAAAACGGACTATAGAGAGACTAGGGCTGAATGCAGAACTGCGCGATGTTTTGTCCTTACCCTACCATGCGGATTGCAAACGACTATTTCTCATCCACTATGTGGACTGACATCATTTCTATCATGGAAGCCTGTTACTTAAACGTTTTGTTCTTGAAGATGTTCGATGAGACGGATTACGTCATTAGTTGCCCTAGGAGCAACTCGCTTATGAGTATTATCACTCTAGTTGTTTGGGTTGTATGACCATCGCATGGAAGACCCCCCCTCATTTTGAGATAAAATGGCATTTGATTACAAGACCGAGCACCTTATATTTGATATTGGTTAATTGTGTAACCATGATAACGATTTTTGTCCTGGCATTTTTGTTTCAGAGATGGTACTTATTTAGACGAGTTGAAGTCCTTTGGTAACAAAGCATGTATAGGTGAGATACCTTTTGTACACTTCTTTTTAAAACGTGATGCACTAGCATTTTTCAAGGTTACATCATTTTTGCGTCAAAACTTATGTATTATAAGGTCCATGTAAACATCAAATTTTATTAAATATATTTATTCAACCCGCGCTCGAAAAAATACTTTTAATTATCAAAAATAAATTATTTTGTATCGAGTTATCATCTCGCTTTAATATCTTTCCGTGTTCGTTTATTTTACTTTAAATTTTTGGAAAAACTTTATTATTGATTCCTAATTTTAGAAAATCAATTTATATGACCAAAAAAAAAGTTGAAAATAAATAAAATGAATAAATAAATACAATTTCTTTATTATGCGTTACTTGAAATATATTTTTAGTCAAAACCTTTTTATCACGATTTACGTTGAAAACCCAACTTTGTTGGAGGTTACTACGAAATACAAACTTTTAAAGACGTATTTTTTTTTATAACAATCATTATGGGAGAATTAAAACTACATATGTGAGAACATTCATCTCTTTTCTCTATATAAACTCTCGTTGCATCTCTGTTTGAATGAATGTTATTTTGTTACATATAAAGCTGCATCATATATATGTACGCTACTCGAATTATACTTTGGTCAAGGTAATTACTCAAATAAAGGTGTGGACAAAATTTGTTTAAAACCATACCTCCGAGAAGAAACACGCGCAACTCAGGAACGAACCGTGGAAACCAATCAAGGTACATCCGTACCAAGCGAACCTAGAGTAGATACGAGTTTTGTTTACTGGAAATTTGAGCCGTTAATCGATTTGACTCATGAGAAGTTAAAAGAGGTATATTCTACTAAAATGCTAACGACCCTAAGTTGAAGCAAAAGAAATAAGACAAAATAAGTATTGCTATACGCATGTTGCAGTTACAAGACATTCAAGTCTGGTGATGCTAACGAATTCTTTGGAACTGAAGGAGCAGTTGGCCTACTATCATAAATGGGAATAAATGGAGTCTGTGCTCTACATTAGTAAGTGTCCCGCAGAAAGCCAAGTCAAATTCGCGACTTGTATGCTGCAAAGTCGCGCCTTAACTTGGTGGAACACACAAGTTTAGACAAGAGGTCGGGCAATTGCTATAGCCCAACCTTGGGAAGACCTAAAGAAGTTGTTGGTGGAAGAATACTGTCTAGGTAATGTAATCAAGAAGTTGAAGAAAGAGTTATGGAATCATGTTACGAATGGAGCTGATGTTGATAGGTACACAACCCGATTCCATGAGTTAGCTAGACTAGTGCCGCGCATGGTCACTTCAGAAAGCAAGTGATTTGATCGCTACATTCGGGGTCTAGCTTCTGCAAGTAGAAGAACAATGGAAACCAGGCGTGTTAGAAGTTTTTCCATTGTTGCCAAGGAAGCCCAACAAGATCTAAACGTCATGACGAGTACTTTTCCTTTCATCGATCATTTTCTACCGTAATATTCGATTCCGATGCCTGTTTAAGTTTTATTTCTATCGACTTCTTTCCCTTGATTAACTCGAAGCCTAGTGCTATAAACCCCGATTACGAAATTTAAATTGCTAACAGGTCTAAAGTTAGAAATCAACAAGATTGTCCGCGGATGTGGACTAGAACTAGAATGTCATTCGTTCATCATCGACTCGATTTCTTTTGGACATGGTGGTTTTGACGTGAATGTAGGAATGGATTGGTTGTCAAAACTTGGAGCTAAGATAGTTTGCTTTGAGAAGATAGTCTAGATTCCGTTATCTAACAGAAAGATTTTGGAAGTTCATGGAGGAGGTCCCGAAGGAAACCTAAAACAATTGAAGACCATGAAAGTGAATGAGCCAAAACTCGAAGATATCCCTATTATATGTAAATTCCATGTGTGTTTGTTCGGAAATTTATTGGTTTACCCCCATCTCGCGAAGGTGGAATTTCGCCATAGATCTTGTTCTGGGAACACCCCCCCCCCCTACCTGATCGTTTGGCACCTACGGAATTACAAGACTGTCCAACCAACTAAGGAGCTCCAAGACAAAGGTTTCTTATGCCCTTGCTCTTCACTTTGGGGGCCCCCCAGTCTTGTTTGTTAAGAAGCAGGATGGTTCGTTCCGTATGTGTATAGATTGTCGATAACTGATCAAATCTACTTCAGGAACGCTTTCTGGACCTCCATGTTCGATGATTTGTTTAATTCCAACTGGCCAGGGTGGTCCCGGTTCCACGGTAATTTTCGGAAACAAGATTTTCAATCGGTCTATCATCAGTTGAGAGTACGCGAAGAGAATATTCCCAAAACTGCATTCAGGACGAGGTACGGACATTTTGAGTCCACGTATGCATCTCGGTCTAATAACTAATGTCCCGCGTGTTCATGATCTTGATGAACGCTATGTAGGCCGTATCTTGACAAGTTTGTCATTGTCTTATTGACGACATCCTAATTTATTCAAAGTCCAAGGAGGAGCATGAAGTTCACCCAAAATTGATACTGGAGTTGCTTGAAAAGGAGAAATTATTTGGGAAATTCTTGAAATGTGAATTTTGGCTACAAGAGGTTCATTTTCTCGGACATGTAGTGAACAGTGAAGGTATACATGTGATCCCAACAAAATTGTAGCCAGTGATAATTGGAAACCCTACCGAGATCCGTTCGTTCTTAGGATTGGCAGGATATTATAGGCGATTTATCGCAAATCTCTCGAAGATTGCAAAACCTCTCACCCTGTTGACTTAGAAAAACAAGAAGTTCAAGCAGGGTGATGAGCAGGAGATCGCTTTTCTGACACTAAAGGACATGTTGTGTGATGCCTCAATTCTAGCACTTCCTGAAGGTGCTAATGATTTTGTAGTTTACTGTGACGCATCAAACCAAGGTTTTGGTCTCGCGTTTTGTTGATATAAAGATCAAAGTGAGGGCTTACGTATTGCAGACACTCAATAAACATGAAAAGAACTACACCACTCATGATTTGGAGTTAGGCGCAGTGGTATTTGCTCTCAAAATGTGGAGACACTACCTATACGAAACAAAAAGTGTTATCTACACAAATCATAAAAGCCTTCAGCATATTTTCGATCACAAACAATTAAATATGCGTAAGAGATGGTGGATAGATCTATTCAGTAGCAATGGATGTGAGGATTTTGCTACAATCACGGTAAAGTGAAGTGGTAGCTGTCATTGAGAAAGAAGAAATGGATGAAACGGGACGAGCTTGAGCTATGGGCATGACCAAGTCACTCTAGCATTATGGCTAAGGATACTGGAAGCTAGATCAAAGTTCTAAAGGCGTCAACACTCCAGCCGAAATGTTGAAGGGATTGGGGCAAACAAACTTGAGATAAAAGGGAAGGATGGTGGATTATATCTTGCTGAACAATTTGCGGTACCAGTACTATGGCAAATTTGAGAACTTTGATAATGAATGAAGCCCATGCTAAAAGGTATTCCGTACATCCTGGAGCAGACAAGACGTACTATGATCTTCGAGGCTTATATTAGTGGCCTGGAATAAAGAAAGACATTGCTATGTATGTTAGCAAGTGCTTGACTTGCTCTAAAGTCAAAGCAGAACACTAGAAACCTTTGGGATTACTTCATCAGCCAGAAATTCTAGAATGAAAATGGGAGAACATCACAATGGACTTCATAAGCAAGTTACCGAGAACTAGTAGCGGACACGACTCGATTTGGGTCATTGTCGATCGGCTAACTAAATCGACACATTTCTTAGCTATCTGTGAAGACTATAAGATAGAGAGACTTGGAAGACTGTACATTAACGAGATCGTAGCAAGGCACAGTGTGCCTACGTCAATCATATCTAATCGTGACAGTTATTTCACATCAAGATTTTAGCAATTACTACAGAAAGCATTAGGAACGAGATTGGATTTAAGTACAGCCTACCATCCCGCAACCGATGGCCAAAGTGAGCGTACCATTTAAATGTTAGAAGATATGCTTAGAGCTTGCGCAATTGATTTTGGCGGCAATTGGGATACTCACCTACCGTTAGTAGAATTTTCATACAACAACTACAACCCGAGCGTCAAATGTGCTCCTTTTGAAGCATTATATGGAAGGAGGTGTCGCCTAGGAAAGGCGTGGTACATTTCGGTAAGAGAAGCAAGCTTTCACCGAGATATGTAAGACCGTTCAAGGTTGTCGAACGAGTGGGTCCTAGTGCTTATCGTTTGAGTCTACCACAAGAACTTGTAGACATTCATGGCATATTCCGCGTGTCAAACTTGAAGAAATGCCTGGCGACGTAAATTTGCACGTACCGCTAGAAGAAGTCAAGATCGACGACAAACTACATTTTGTTGAAGAACCTAAGGAAATCATGGACCGTGAGGTCAAGAAGCTGAAAAGAGTCGGATTCTTATTGTAAAAGTGAGTTGGAATCCCCGACGAGGACCAGATACTACTTGGGAGTACGAGAAGTAAGATTGTAAGCCATCAAGTATCCGCAAAACTGTTCGGCGAGCGCTATTGGCTTTAGGACGAACAATGAAATTTTCAGGACAAAATTCTCTTTCACAGGGGAAAAAATGTTTGACATCCGGTCAAGTTTGGAAGGTACAGTAAACCGGAAGAAAGCAAACAGATGATAATTGACTCTTTTGATTATTATTGGAGTCACTTTTATGTGGTTACAAACTCTTAGCATTTAATGCTTGTCTATGTTCAACCCGTATTTCGCGTCGCTATTTATTTCGAGTCTATAAATTCTATCTTCTAATTTTATAGAATTTATTTTTATTATTTTTAGTCGATTTAGTAAAAATTGTCGTTTTAAATATTCGCGAGACGAGCTTTGGATATTTATTCGTTTTAGCGATCGAGAAATCAACAATTCCATACTTTAGCTTCGGAAGCTTATTTATTTTTGATTTAGTATTTTTCGACTTTTGCCCGCGTTTTTCCGAAAACCGCGTCAATATCGTGTCTTTACAAATTAATAACGAGTTAATCAAGTGTTTGGGCCCGAGAATTTGTGTAATATAAATTTAACAACAAAAGATGTCCAACCAAGCCCACCTCAATAAAAGGGGGCCGGTTCCTAAGCTTCAACAAACGACCCCTTATATTTTTTTTATGGAAAAATCTAACAATTTATAAACTCCCTATATATAATCCCACTATCACTCAAACTCTCCATAAAAAAACACATAGTAATAAAAAGTTCGGTCCTTCTCTCCCTCCTCCCTACTGTTCGACGCCACAGCCTTCAAATCCACCAAAATCATCATCAAAAATCTCCCAAATCACTTCTAATGAATCCCAAATCATTCTAATACTAAACCCCATTATTCTTTTCAAATAAAATCCTCCATGCATAAGATTTCTCCAAGTTCTTGATTTTCTTGATTTTTAATTTTGAGGGGTTTTAATCCAATTGGGTGTAATTGGTGTTATAAGGAGTTGGTATTAGGTGTTTACACAAGATTTGGTGAATCAAAATCAAGCTTTGGTCAATTGTTTTGGGTCTAGTGGTTTTCGGCCAAGAATCAAACCCATAAGGGTTTGATTGTTTTGATATCCTAGCTATTGCATTGTGTTTCGTAAGTCTTCTATTTAATTTTTATATTGATTTGAATATATATTGCGTGCATGTATGTTAGGGATTTTTTTTGGGATTTTTTGGGGGTTCGAGAATCCATGGATCTAGTTTTATATGTTAGGGTTTTGAGGGTTTGTTGATTGATGTGATGTGATTAGTATGGGTTATAGGATAGTGTAAGTGTGTCGGAGATGGTTGCGAAGCTAGAAAATCGAAGTTTGAAGGAGCTGAAAGACACTAAATTAGGGCAGAAAACTAAGGGTCTAGTTTGGCAAAATTAAAATGTGGTAAACTGATATTTGACTAAGAATTATGTTAGGTCTTGTCCGTAGCTTCGTTTTGATATAAGATGCGTCCGATAACTCCTAAATAAACGTGTTTTTTAATGCTAGTTTAAAAGTTTGGGAAACTTAGTATGTCAAATTCTGCAATAGGGATTTTTTTGCAGAATTTTATGTTGTGTTGCGCCCTACCATATAATTGGTCCATTTCTAAGAGCTTTTCTTGGATTTTCCTGGGTCGTTTCAAAAGCTTTTCTAGGTTTTCAGGACCCTAAAGTTATCTACTTCGAGTCTACTTTCCAACGAACTAGGCCTCGTCGATTTTCAAGGTGTAAAAGTTAGTCAAAACCTTTGTACAAGATTAAGTGCTAAAACTGTGTTGGCTGTCCAGAATTTCGTTTGTAAAGATGTTGTGTGCAGGCGGGTCAAAACTTAATATTTTTGGACGAAATTTAATCTGGAGATTGTACATGATGTGTGTGACCTCCTGTATTTTTTTCAGATTTTTATAAAATGTTTAAGGGTGCCTGCTGTTGCCAAACTTTTGATAACTTTCTGCAGGCCTGTTTTAAACTAGTTATAGTGTGCTAGTATTTACGAAAGGTAAAACTTGCTTAGAATCTTTGGGGTAAACATAGTAGTAAGTCAATATACATAGGAACCTGGAGATGGAGTGTAAGAAAGTGTTGATGTTGTTTGGCAAGTCGTTAAGCGATAACTAGTTGCTAGTAAAACGGCGCAATTTTCAGAAAATAGATAACCAATGGAAATAAAAAGCAAAGTGTAGTCTCATGGATTCCTAATGTACGAATTGACATGCATATAACGTAATTACAATGAGTTGCATATTTTACATAATTGAATATTAATAATAATATATTATTATTAATAGGTCGTGGTTGAGATTTGTCATCGCCGCTTTTCTTCGTTACTTTCATCTTGGTATCTCCATTTTGGTGAGTTTCTCACATTCCCTTTTTTTACATGTTTTAAATGTTTTGGGGTGGAAAGCATGATGTGTCATTTTGCTATGCTCTTACTTTTATATATTTAAACTTGAGCATACTTGAACTTTGAACGTGTTGAACTTGATTTGACTTGTTAAACTTTGGAAACGTGTTGCACATTGAACTTGGAACTTAATATGTATGTTGTTGGATGCTTGGAACCCACCACTACTTTTAACTCATTATCCCCCTCATCGGGATTGAGACGTTAGTACTTATGGATAGCGCTATTAGGAGATTAGCCCCTCCTCACTCCCCGCACAAGGGTGCATAGTACTAAGTGTTTGTGCCACACTATACAACTGGAACTTGATTGGATGTTTGGAACGGTTAGGCTGAATACGTTTAAGTAGTGCCTCGCATGAACACTATAGCATACATACATACATGTTGAATTGATTTTTGTACTATGTTACTTAATGTAACGAGAACTATTTTTGATAATTTGCCATTGAGTTGGCAAACTTTTATCGGACATCAACTCTTTTATAAAACTATATTTGGTGTACATAAACTTGAGAACTCACCAACTATTTTGATAGTTGACCGTTTTTATCATGCTTTTCAGGTGACATTCCTAAGGTGGAAATTTAGTGTACTTGCTCTTGGACATGTTCAAGATGTCTACTTTCTTCCAAGTTATTGTCTTTTGAGTGATCCATGTTCGGAAGAAAAATAACTTTTGTTGACTTTTGTACTCTTTAAACTTGTATTTGGTATTGTTGTAATTCGGATAATTTTCTTTTATCTAAATCATGTATGGTGTTTTATCTATCATCTTGTGTGATGTATATTAATATGTTACACCTCACGGTTCCGCCTTGGTGGGGTGTGACAGATTGGTAATCAGAGCCTAAGGTTATAGAGAACGCCGGTTTTATTTTCAAAAATAAAAATCCTAACTATAACGAAAATGAATTTCTTTTTCTAAAAACACCGAACATGAAACGAGTTGACTAGTCCGAGTGGTTGCATCATTAGACCTAAATTAGACATAACTTGATCAACTATGTCTAATTCAGGGAGTATCATGCAACACTGGGTATAGTCATTATTTTAAACAAGTTTAAAAACCGACTTTCCACTTTAGTCACATATTAGGAATTATGTGCATCGTACATCATTTACCTTTAGATGTCCACTATTTAATTTTAGTACATCATGCTTATGTTGATTAACCCATTTATATTCTGAGTTTGCTTTCACATCGGTTACTGTCATTATAGTGTCACACTGTCCCTGAGCACCTTGTTATTAAGAATACCGTTATAGTCACAATATGTCCCATAGATCGTCTTTGAGCGCTAATGATTCCACGAGTAAGTCGTGACGTACACCTAAATATTTTTCGTACCTTTACCATGCATAAGTCTTCGAGAAGGACTCGTTGATAGATTCTTAGTAAGGACTCAAGGCGAGTAGCAGGTGATCTATATATGCACGACATGTAGAGACGTTCGTTCTTTCGCTTTTAGAACTACGTTGACCTATATTTTGGCCACGTCTCTGTTTTATTTCGCCATGCTATTAAGCCAACCGTTTTGGATTCTAATGTAAGCATTCTTTGCTTGTTTGCAAACATCGTGTTCAGTGATTTAAGATTTTGTTTCTAAGCAGTCCCAAAGTTGAGTCAATTTTTCAAAAACATTGGGCCTTTTACCAACTTCTACCTTGATTTCATGACAGTTCTTGTTTGATGAGTTGTGAAATTAGGCTTCAAGTTGCTACATGGCTTAAGACAAGAATTCACTCAAGGATGGGTGAGGTTTGGATGTGTGGATGTGGATACTCAAACAAAATAGATGCAACGCGACTATAGAGGGACTAGGGCTGAATGTAGAAATGCGCGATGTTTTGTCCTTACCTTACTGTGCATATTGTAAACGACTATTTCTCATCCACTATGTGGACTGACCTATCGTGAAAACTTGTTATTTAAACGTTTCATTCTTGAAGATGTTCGATGAGACAGATTACATCATTAGTTGCCTTAGGAGCAACTCGTCTTAGAATGTTACCACTCTAGCTGTTTGGTTGTATGACTATCGCATAGGAGACCCCTTCTGAGATAAAAGGATTGATACGAGAACGAGAACCTTATACTTGATACTGGTTAATTGTGTAACCATGATAACAATTTTCGTCCTGGCGTTGTGTTTCGGAGATGGTACTTAGTTGGACGTGTCGAAGTCCTTTGGTAACAAAACATGTACAAGTCAGGTACTTTTTGGACATTTTTTTTTTAAAACGAGATGCACTTGTATTTTTCAACGGTTACATCGCTTTAGCATCAAAATTTATGTATTATAAATACATCTAAACACCAAATTTTATTGAATATATTTTATTCAACCCGCGTTCCGAAAAAAAAATGTTTTTATTATCAAAATATAAATTCTTTTGTATCGGTATCATTGTATTTGGTTACTATGACTTCAAATTTTTGGAAAATCCTTATTATGACTAAAAAAATATATTTATAATAATAAGAAAAAAAAATTAAATAAATAAATAAAATTTCTTTATTATGCGTTACTTGAAATATAGTCAAAACCTTTTTATCACGGTTTATGTTGAAAACCCAACTTTGTTAGAGGTTACTACGAAATACAAACTTTTGAAGACGTATTTTTTTGGATAACGATCATTATGGGAGAATTTAAAACTACGTATGTGAGAACGTTCATCTCCTTTCTCTATATAAACTTTCGTCGCATCTCTGTTTGAATGAATGTTATTTCGTTACATTTAAAGTTGCATCATATATATGTACGCTACTCGAGTTATACTTTGGTCAAGTAATTACTCAAATAAATGTGTGGACAAAATTTGCTTAAAAACCATACCTCCGAGAAGAAACACGCACAACTCAGGAACGAATCATGGAGACCAATCAAGGTACATCCGTACCAAGCGAACCTAGAGCAGATACGAGCTTTGTTCACTAGAAATTGAGCTGTTAATCGATTTGACTTATGTGAAGTTAAAAGAGGTATACTCTACTAAAATGCTAACGACCCTAAGTTGAAGCAAAAGAAATAAAGACAAACTAAGTATGCAACACGCAAGGTTGCAGTTACAAGACATTCAAGTCTGGTGATGCTAACGAATTCTTTGGAACTGAAGGAGCAGTTGGCCTACTATCATAAATGGGAATAAATGGAGTCTGTGCTCTACATTAGTAAGTGTCCCGCAGAAAGCCAAGTCAAATTCGCGACTTGTATGCTGCAAAGTCGCGCCTTAACTTGGTGGAACACACAAGTTTAGACAAGAGGTCGGGCAATTGCTATAGCCCAACCTTGGGAAGACCTAAAGAAGTTGTTGGTGGAAGAATACTGTCTAGGTAATGTAATCAAGAAGTTGAAGAAAGAGTTATGGAATCATGTTATGAATGGAGCTGATGTTGATAGGTACACAACCCGATTCCATGAGTTAGCTAGACTAGTGCCGCGCATGGTCACTTCAGAAAGCAAGCGTATTGATCGATACATTCGGGGTCTAGCTTCTGCAAGTAGAAGAACAATGGAAACCAGCCGTGTTAGAAGCTTTTCCATTGTTGCCAAGGAAGCCTAACAAGATCTAAATGTCATGACGAGTACTTTTCCTTTCATCGATCATTTTCTATTGTAATATTTGATTCTGATGCCTGTTTAAGTTTTATTTCTATCGACTTCTTTCCCTTGATTAACTTGAAGCCTAGTGCTATAAACCCTGATTACGAAATTTAAATTGCTAATAGGTCTAAAGTTAGAAATCAACAAGATTGTCCGCGGATGTGGACTAGAACTAGAATGTCATTCGTTCATCATCGAATCGATTTCTTTTGGACATGGTAGTTTTAACGTGAACGTAGGAATGGATTGGTTGTCAAAACTTGGAGCTAAGATATTTTGCTTTGAGAAGATAGTCCAGATTCCGTTATCCAACGGAAAGATTTTGGAAGTTCATGGAGTAGGTCCCGAAGGAAACCTGAAACAGTTGAAGACCATGAAAGTGAACGAGCCGAAACTCAAAGATATCCCTGTTATACGTAAATTCCCTGGTGTGTTTTTGGAAGATTTATTGGGTTTACCCCTATCTCACGAGGTGGAATTTCGCATAGATCTTGTTCCTGGAATCACCTTATCGTTTGGCACCTACAGAAATGCAAGAACTGTCCAACCAACTTAAGGAGCTCCAAGACAAAGGTTTCATACGACCTAGCTCTTCACTTTGGGGAGCCCCAGTCTTGTTTGTTGAGAAGCAGGATGGTTCGTTCCGTATGTGTATAGATTGTCGAGAACTGATCAAACTACTATCAAGAACCGCTACCGCCCTCCCATGATCGATGATTTGTTCAATCAACTGCCAGGGGTCACGGTATTTTTTGAAAACTAGATTTTCGATCCGGCTATCATCAGTTGAGAGTACGCGAAGAGAATGTTCCCAAAACTGCATTCAGGACGAGGTACGGACATTTTGAGTCCACGGTCATGCCTCTCGGTCTAACTAATGCTCCCGCAGTGTTCATGGATCTTATGAACCGCGTATGTAGGCCGTATCTTGACAAGTTTGTCATTGTCTTATTGACGACATCCTAATTTATTCAAAGTCCAAGGAGGAGCATGAAGTTCACCCAAAATTGATACTGGAGTTGCTTGAAAAGGAGAAATTGTTTGGGAAATTCTTGAAATGTGAATTTTGGCTACAAGAGGTTCATTTTCTCGGACATGTAGTGAACAGTGAAGGTATACATGTGGATCCCAGCAAAATTGAAGCAGTGAAAAATTGGAAACCCTAACCGAGATTCGTTCGTTCTTAGGATTGGCAGGATATTATAGGCGATTTATCGCAAATCTCTCAAAGAAAAACAAGAAGTTCAAGCAGGGTGATGAGCAGGAGATCACTTTTCTGACACTAAAGGACATGTTGTGTGATGCCTCAATTCTAGCACTTCCTGAAGGCGCTAATGATTTTGTAGTTTACTGTGACGCATCGAACCAAGGTTTTGGTTGCGTTTTGATGCAGAGAAACAAAGTGATGGCATACGCATGCAGACAACTCAAAAACATGAAAAGAACTACACCACTCATGATTTGGAGTTAGGCGCAGTGGTATTTGCTCTCAAAATGTGGAGACACTACCTATACAAAATAAAAAGTGTTATCTACACAGATCATAAAAGCCTTCAGCATATTTTCGATCACAAAGAATTAAATATGCGTCAGAGATGGTGGATAGATCTATTCAGTGGCGATGACTGCGAGATTCGCTACCATCCAAGTAAAGTGAACGTGGTAGCTGATGCATTGAGAAGGAAGAAATGGATGAAACCGAGACGAGCTCGAGCTATTAGCATGACAATTCACTCTAGCATTAAGGCTAGGATACTGGAAGCTCAGAGCGAAGTTTCCAAACACTCCAGCAGAAATGTTGAGAGGATTGGACAAGCAGTTTGAGAGGAAAGAAGACAACGGATTGTATTTTGTTGAACGAATTCGGGTGCCGGCTTTTGGAAATTTTAGAACTTTGATCATGAATGAAGCCCACACTACAAAGTATTCTGTACATCCTGGAGCAGGCAAGATGTACTATGATTTACGAGACTTATATTGGTGGCCCGAAATGAAGAAGGATATTTCTATGTATGTTAGTAAATGTTTGACTTGCTTTAAAGTCAAAGCAGAACATCAGAAACCCCCGGGATTCCTTAACGGCTAGAGATTCCCAAGAGGAAATGGGAGAAGATCACTATGGACTTCGTAACCTAATTACCGAGAACCAATAGCGGACACGACTCAAATTAGGTCATTGTCGATCGACTGACCAAATTGGCACATTTCTTAGCCGTCCGTGAAGATTACAAGACAAAAAAAAGTTGGCAAGACTGTACATCAACGAGATCGTAGCAAGGCATGATGTGCCTGTGTCAATCATATATGATCGTGACAATAAGTTTCACATCACGATTTTTGTAATCGCTACATAAACCATTAGGGACGCGACTGGATATGAGTACCGCTTACCATCCACAGTCCGATGGTCAGAGTGAGCGTACCATGAAAACATTGGAAGATATGCATACGACATGTACCCTTAGTAGAATTTCCATACAACAACGGCTACCACTCGAGCGTCAAATGTGCTCCTTTTGAAGCATTATATGGAAGGAGGTGTCGCCTAGGAAAGGCGTGGTACGTTTTGGTAAGAGAAGCAAGATTTCACTGAGATATGTAGGACCGTTCAAGGTTGTCGAACGAGTGGGTCCTGGTGCTTATCGTTTGCGTCTCCCACAAGAACTTGTAGACATTCAAGACATATTCCACATGTCAAACTTGAAGAAATGCCTGGCCGACGTAAATTTACACGTACCACTAGAAGAAGTCAAGATAGACGACAAACTACATTTTGTTGAAGAACCTATGGAAATCATGGACCGTGAGGTCAAGAAGCTGAAAAAGAGTCGGATTCCTATTGTAAAAGTTCGTTGGAATCCCCGACGAGGACCATAACTTACTTGGGAACGAGAGGACGAGATGAAGCGCAAGTATCCGCAACTGTTCGCGAGCGCTATGGCTTAGGACGAGCAACTAAAATTTTGGGACGAAATTCCCTTTAACAGGGAAAAACTATGACATCCGTCAATTTTGAGGACAGTAACCGAAAGCAAATGTATGATAATTGACTCTTTTGATTATTATTGGAGTCACTTTTATGTGGTTACATGACTCTTAGCATTTAACGCTTGTTTTTGGTGCAACTCGAGTTTCGAGTCAATGTTTATCCCGAGCTTTAAATTCTATTTTCTAAATTTATAGAATTTATTTTATTATTTTTAGTCGATTTAGTAAAAATCGTCGTTTTAATTATTCGCGAGTCGAGCTTTGGTTAATTATTCGTTTTAACGATCGAGAAATCAACATCTCCATATTTTTAGCTTCGAGAGCTTAATTATTTTATTTTAGTAATTTTTCGACTTTTATACGCGTTTGGCCGAAACCGCGTCAAAATAGTGTTTTTATAATTAATAGCGAGTTAATTAGACAATTGGGCTTAAGAACCATGTAATATAAATTCAACAAAATAAAAATACACAACCAAGCCCACCCCAATAAAGGGGGCCGGTTCCTAAGCTTAAACAAACGACCCATATATTTTTTTATAGAAAAAAATCTAACAGTTTATAAACCCCTATATATATAATCCCACAATTTAGTCTAATTCCTACCATAAAAACACACACACAAAACCAACGATCTTTTTTTTTCTCCTCCCCTCTTCTGTTCGTCGACCAGCAGCCCCAAACCACCATCACCATTGCTAAAAATTCAAGAAAACACTTCCAATCATTCCCAAATCATCCCTAAACTAAACCCTCGTCATCCTTTTCAAATAAAATCAAGCATGCATCAAGTTACTCAAATTCTTGATTTTTATTAGATTCTTGACTTTTGGGTTTTGATCAAATTGGGTATAATTGGAGTTGCAAGGGTTCAAGATTAAGTGATTTTAACAAGTTTGGTGAAACCAATCAAGAATTTCGGGTCTTTGATTTGTGTTTGTGGGTTTCGGCCAAAGTCAACAAACCATAAGGGTTTATAGTTTTTGATTTATCTTCTATTGTGATTACATTGTAAGCTGCTTTTCTTCCTTTTTATTTAATTTTCAAAATCTTATAAAAAAATTATATACATGCATGTCTATTTTATGAAATTAGGAATCCATTGATTAGGATGCATGTGATGTTTGTGAGGTTGTTGGTGATTGTGGATTGTTAAATAGGTTTAGGGTAAAGTGTAGGTTAGTTTGAGATTGTGGGATGTGAAATTTGTGCAAAATAGTGATGGATTGAAAGAGTTTTATAACCCTTAATTAGGGCAGAAAGTTTGGACTAAAAATCAGCGAGTTTAGTGTGATGTAATCTGGGATTTTAGTAATTAGAATTGTAGAGATCGTTTCAATTATCATTTTGGTATAAATTAGAGCTTTTAACTCCTAAAAACGAAAAAGTTATGGCCGATTCTAGTTAGGAAATGGTTTCGGCAATTTTCATGAATATGACAGTTTTCATATCCGAATTTGGGTCAACTTTTGGATGTCATAACGTCGTTGTTTCAAAAGATTTTTTAGGTTTTCAGGACCCTAAAGTTATCTACTTCGAGTCTACTTTCCAACGAACTAGGCCTCGTCGATGTTTAAGGTGTAAAAGTTAGTCAAAACCTTTGTACAAGATAAAGTGCTAAAATTGTGTTGGCTGTCCAGAATTTCGTTTGTAAAGATGTTGTGTGCAGACGGGTCAAAACTTAATATTTTTGGACGAAATTTAATCTGGAGATTTTACATGATGTGTGTGACCTCCTGTATTTTTTTTAGATTTTTATAAAATGTTTAAGGGTGCCTGCTGTTGCCAAACTTTTGATAACTTTCTGCAGGCCTGTTTTAAACTAGTTATAGTGTGCTAGTATTTACGAAAGGTAAAACTTGGTTAGAATATTTGGGGCAAACATAGTAGTAAGTAAATATACATAGGAACCTGGGGATGGAGTGTAAGCAAGTGTTGTGGTTGTTTGGCAAGTTTTTAAGCGATAACTAGTTGCTAGTAAAACGGCGTAATTTTCAGAAAATAGATAACCAATTGAAATAAAAAGCGAAGTGTAGTCTGATGGATTCCTAATGTACGAATTGACATGCATATAACGTAATTACAATGAGTTGCATATTTTACATAATTGAATATTAATAATATATTATTATTATTAATAGGTCGTGGTTGAGATTTGTCATCGCCGCTTTTCTTCGTTACTTTCATCTTGGTATCTTCATTTTGGTGAGTTTCTCACATTCCCCTTTTTTACATGTTTTAAATATTTTGGGGTGGAAAGCATGATGTGTCATTTTGCTATACTCTTACTTTTATATATTTAAACTTGAGTGTAGGTCCTTATCAACAGGATCTTAATGAGCCTTAAACGACTTATAGTCCTTTAGATAAATCCAAAGAAACTATGAGAGACAATTACCGTGAATATAAATATTGATGCGGAATATCAATATCTATACCAAGATGAACACAAGAACGATATACTAGAAATACTATTACTATTACTATTTGATTGCAAATGCTCAATCAACCGATATCTTTACAATACTATTCTATGTTCCTTTTATAGACTTAAGGAACCCTAAACGCGTTAAGAGATAATGCTTATCTCTTCCTAGATCAACGCTAAGAGATAACTATTACTATAATTACAACCAGACTTAACTATTTGACAAAACAGTATTAACTTTAATACTGCCAGACCTAAGTTAAAGATGGCAGACTTAACTTGCTCTACCAGACTTAACTTCTATTACTAACAGTACTAACTATCCTTATCAGTACTAACTATAACTAACAGACTTAACATTAATACTAACAGTATTAAGTCCGTTTACAATATTTTTCCTAACATTGAGCATACTTGAACTTTGAACGTGTTGAACTTGATTTGACTTGTTGAACTTTGGAAACCTGTTGAACATTGAACTTGGAACTTAATATGTATGTTGTTGGATGCTTGGAACTCGCCACTACTTTTAACTCATTATCCCCCTCATCGGGATTGAGACGTTAGTACTTATGAATAGCGCTATTAGGAGATTAGCCCCTTCTCACTCCCCGCACAAGGGTGCATAGTACTAAGTGTTTATGCCACACTATACAACTGGAACTTGATTAGATGTTTGGAACGGTTAGGCTGAATACGTTTAAGTAGTGCCTCGCATGAACACTATAGCATACATACATACATGTTGAATTGATTTTTGTAGTATGTTACTTAATGTAACGAGAACTGTTTTTGATAATTTGCCATTGAGTTGGCAAACTTTTATCGGACATCAACTCTTTTATAAAACTATATTTGGTGTACATAAACTTGAGAACTCACCAACTATTTTGATAGTTGACCATTTTTATCATGCTTTTCAGGTGACATTCCTAAGGTTGAAATTTAGTGTACTTGCTCTTGGACATGTTCAAGATGTCTACTTTCTTCCAAGATATTGTCTTTTGGGTGATCCATGTTTGGAAGAAAAATAACTTTTGTTGACTTTTGTACTCTTTAAACTTGTATTTAGTATTGTTGTAATTCAGATAATTTTCTTTTATCTAAATCATGTATGGTGTTTTATCTATCATCTTGTGTGATGTTTATTAATATGTTACACCTCGCGTTTCCGCCTTGGTGGGGTGTGACAAATAAACAAGTTCAAACATTTTTTGGGTACTAAATTTTTGATAAAAGACTTGGGAAAGTTAAAGTATTTTTGGGGGATTGAAGTTTTAGATATTTAAAATGGGATATGTTTATCTCAAAGGAAGTATTGTACTGAGCTTCTAAATGAATTTGTGTTATCCCAAACCTAAAAGACCACAGGTGAATCAATTTAATAAAAGAGGGCAGTTTTCCAAATCATACTCATCTGTAAGAAGACCCTTTGCAAAAACTACAGTACAAATGTCTCATTCTAATGTTGTAAAGGGAAATTGAGGATCTGCTGTTAAGACCTCAGCAGATTATAATTGGAGGAACTCTAAACCAAACTTCAATTGTGACAGTGGACCAACTTTTATTAGAACTGTGAATGCTAAAGGTCCACAAGGCAGACCAAGCTGAAAAGGCTTGGTCTAGAGAACCAATTTTCTCTTCTTCATGTGCAGGATCATCCACGGAAGAACATGGTAGATAGAGGTATATTTGATAGTGGATGCTCAGGGCACATGACATGTACCAAGGATCAAGTAGAGGATTTTGAAGAATTCTATGGGGGATCTGTTACCTTTGGAGGTAGCAAAGGCTACATATCTAGTAAAGGAAAAATAAGAGTTGGTAATTTAGATTTTGATAGTGTGTCTTTTGTAAAGTATTTGGGCATTTCATCCCTTTTCTCAATATCACAAATATGGGTTAAGCAGCACAGGTTCTGTTTTACTAAAACTGAATGTCTTGTTGTATCTTCTGACTTTAAGATAGCCTGATGGGAAAATCAAGATACTTTTAAAGGTCCCTAGACACACAATTTGGGGAGGTGTACAGTTTGATATGAAGACATCTCCTGCAAAAGGTTTTGCCTGTTTGATTGCTAAAGCCACATTTGATGAATCTAAATTATGGCACAGAAGGTTAGGTCATATCAATTTTAAAAACCTAAACAAACTTGTGAAGGGAAACCTTGTAAGAGGTCTACCTTCTAAGGTTTTCAAAAATGACCACACAGTGTGCACTGCCATAAAAGGTAAACTAACACTGGGCCTCCTGCTAAGGCAAATTGAAAGATTAATTCTGAGCCATTACACACCTTGATAAGATCTTTTGGGTCCTTCTTATGTAAAAAGAATAATATTGCAAGTTATTGGCTTGTAATTATGGTGATTGTTACCAAGCACTTCAGTAGTTGGGTATTCTTTTTGGCCTCTAAGGATGAAAATAAAAAAAAAAAAAAAAATAGTGGCATTCTCAGTAACTCTTCATTAGCAGATTGAAAAAACTGCTTATCATTAGGGTTAAATCATTTAGATCAGATAATGGCACTGAATTTAAGAATAGAGATATGCTTGAATTTTGTGGAAACAAGGGAATAAAACAAGAGTATAGCAATGCCAGAACTCCACAACAGAATGGAGTTGCTGAAAGAATGAACATGACCCTAATTGAGGCTGCTAGAACTATGCTAGCAGACTCACTCTTACCAACTACTTTTTGGGCAGAAGCAGTTAGTACTGCTTGCTATATTTTTAATAGGGTAAGAGTGACTAAACCTCAAAACAAAACTCCTTATGAGCTTTTGTTTGGCCATAAACCAATTATCAGCTATATAGACTTTTGGGTGTCATGTTTACAATTTTAGATACTCTTAGTGTACTTGGCAAGTTTGATGGAAAATCTGATGAGGGATTCTTAGTTGGTTACTCTCTAAATAGCAAAGCCTATAGGGTTTATAATTTAGTAACCAAAAGAGTAGAAGTAAATCTGCATGTTAATTTTCTTGAAGATAAACCCAATGTCAAAGGAGTAGGGTATAGATGGATGTTTGAATACGTGTTATCTACTGATCTTATGAACTATATTCCTGTATCTTTGGAGAATCAAGCTAACCCACATGCAGGTGCTTCAGAAGTAACTAACAGTGCAGGTACTTCACAAATCAAGTTTTAATGCCTCTGAGGAAAAAGATGAGGATGTAGAGCTTATTGTTGTACCTTCAACTGATGTGAAATACTGAGAAAAGCTGATTCATGGAACATCTTCTATATATTCACAAGATCAGAGAGACTTGACAGAAACTTCAACAAGAGAAGAAGGCTTCTTCTACTGACACTTCAGAAGATAATCCTAAGATTCTAGCTTTTAGAAGAGAGTTGGAAGAAATTGCTCTAAAGCATTTAGGAAAAGTATCTGAAAACACCACTACCAGTACTTCTTTAGTTAATACTGGTAGTGAGCCAGTTAATACTGGTAGTTTTGATCCCTGTGATTCCACCTATTGCCAGAGCTCGAATCTTTCACTCAGTCTGAGACTAGGAATTTTTAATGAGGGCATCTTATGGATGACGAGGGTATGATAACTGATTTCATAGCTTGCCCAAACGAAATTGAAGCAGTCTACTCTACACTTAGGAATTCTTAATATTCACCACAAAAGTCAAATCCTTGGTGATCTAGTCTAGTTTGTGCAAACTAGAGCAACAGTGCAACAAAATATCAGAGAGCTCTGTGGCACTTTAGCTTTATTCAAAAGCAGCATAAAGAAACAATCACAAAGATCAGCATCATTGTGTATTTACCTGTTTTCTAACTCAGGAGGAACCTAAAAAGATTTTTGAAGCTCTACAAGATGATAGTTGGGTTCAAGCCATGCAAGAGGAGTTGTTACAGTTTAAGCTACAACAAGTATGGGTTCTTATAGATCTACCTCACAGAATGAAGGTGATTGGTACTAAATGGGTCTACAGAAATAAAAGAGATGAAAGAGGTATGCTGTTAGTATGTCATGGAATGACTTTAAGTTTATGATGATACAAGAGTTTTGTCCTAGTAATGAGATGCAAAAGTTAGAATCTGAGTTGTGGAATCACGCCATGGTCGGGGCTGGCCATGCTGCGTATATTGATAGGTTTCATAAGTTGGCGAGGTTAGTCCCGCATTTGGTAACTCCAAAGAGTAGAATGATTGAGAGGTATGTGTATGGCCATACTACACAGATCCGTGAGATGGTGGCAGCAATGGAGCTAAAGACTATACAAAAGGCTGTACAGATTTCGGGTGCACTAACTGATGAGGCTGTGAGAAACGGATCAATTAAAAAGGTTGAGAAAAGAGGAAATATAGGAGAACCAAGCAAGGATAAGAATGGTAGGGATGATAATAAGAGGACTAGGACTGGAAATGATTTTGCTACTACTGTAAACCCTGTAGGAAGAGAGAATACAGGTACTTGGCCTAAGTGTACCATCTGCAACTCTTACCATGCACCTGGAGGACCTTGTCGCACATGCTTCAACTGTAACCGTCCGGGTCATTTAGCAAAAGATTGTAGAGGTGTGCCGAGGTATGTAAATCCTGTCAATGCTAGAAACCCAACTATTAGGGCATGTTATGTGTGTGGTAGTACCGACCATGTCAGGTCAGCTTGTCCTAGATTGAATAGGGCACAAGGACCAGAAGAAAATCGTCTAAATCAAGTTGCTGCTAATAACGGGGGTCAGGGTCATGGAAACCAAGGGAACTAGGCTAGGGGTAGGGCATTCATGTTGGGAGTAGAGGAAGCTCGCCAGGATCCGAACATTATGACGGGTACATTTACTTTGAACAATCATTTTGCCATAACCTTATTTGACTCTAGTAGGCCCTTTAGGTGCTTAAGTGACATATGGTTATTGATTAGCGGTGATGCTAGATTGTTTTGCATATATTCACTGTCATATAGCACTATTATCCACTGTTGAAATATTGGCACAGCTTTTGGGTTTAAGGTCAAACCTACGAGCTCACCAACATTATTGTTGACGTTTTTGAGTATCATTTTCAGGTGAAGTGAAAGAAGAATAGTTTGGTGATTGTGTTAGCAGACTTAGAAATATCCCAAGTAGAATTTCATGTGAAGTCTTGCTTTGTTTATTTTGTTGGTTCTTAGTATTTGGAGTTTGGCTTAAATTTAGATTATGGACCCTTGTGTAGGCATTTGAATAATTGTAAGAGATTGTAGATTTAGTTGCGATTTGGGACATCACTCGAGTTTGTTCGAGGTTGATGGTCTTCATAGCACTTGGAGTTTATGCAATGTGGTTTTCTTTATTTTGTACCTTGTGTTATGATTGATCATTATGTTGCATTCCTGAGTTTCTGCCTTTGTCGGGGGATGACAAATTGGTAATCATATCCAAGCTTATAGAGAACTAGGTGGATTGGCCTAGACTATAGCCTAAGATCTATTGTTTAGTTTCGTATAGGATCTATGTGTGCGGTGTTCTGATTTTGTTTTCTTTTGTGTGTTTGCGGTTTGGTGCCTTAGTTATGTCAATCATTGAAATGTGTGAGCTTAATATTGAATATGACAGGGAAAGGATGTGAATAAAAGTACGATGGCCAACGTAGTTATAAGCGTATTACAACTCACTCATATTTGATAATGTTGTTTACACACATCGATGTTGACACCGTAGGGTGATGTTATGTGTATAGTTATATATATAGTAAGATGTTCTATATATATGTTAGTTTTCCCACTTTCCTAACGTTGCCCATGTTCTCCCTCGTGTGGATAATGCCGCCAAGGGTGATGACTCGAAGTGCTGGCCGGCCTGCTGCCGAATCAGTAGGAGGGGGAATGGGTGAACGTGTGGGTAGAGGTGGAAGGAATAGAAGACCTAAGGAAGGTAATATTGAGCGTGTTGACGATTTGAATGGTCAAGGAAATGACTAAGGTTTGGGAGCTAATAGGGGTGTAGAGGGAGTCAATAGGAATGTAGAGGAAGCCAATGGGGGTCCACCTGACTTCTCAATGATCATTGCCCAACAATTGCAGAACCTTTTACCCGCCATGCTAGCTCAAGTTAGTAACCGAGGAAATGTTGGAAATCAGAATGGTAATGTGGTTAATGAGAACGTTCAGGAGAACGTTAGGAAGGTGTTAGTGAATGGCAACCAGGTAGGTTGTTCATATAAGGAGTTCTTAGCTTGTAACCCTAAGGAATATGATGGTAAGGGAGGTGTTGTAGTTCTTACTCATTGAATCAAGAAAATGGAGAACGCACAGGATATGAGTGGTTGTAGTAATGACCAAAAAGTGAAATACACTGTTGGTTCATTTGTGGGGTAAGGCTTTAACGTGGTGGAACTCTCATATCTGCACGCTAAACTGGGAAGTTGCTGTTAGTATGTCATGGAATGACTTTAAGTTTATGATAATACAAGAGTATTTTTATCCGAGTCTCATGGAGATGAAAATTTGGAATCCTTAGAGTTGTGGAATCACGCCATGGTCAGGGCTGGCCATGCTACGTATACTGATAGATTTCATGAGTTGGCGAGGTTAGTTTCTCACTTGGTAACTCCTAAAAGTAGGATGATTGAAAGGTATGTGTATGGCCTTGCTCCACAAATCGATAGGATGGTGGCAGCAACAGAGCCAAAGACTATGCAGAAGGCAGTGCAAATTTCATGTGCACTGACCGATGAGGCTGTGAGAAATGGATCAATTAAGAAAGTTGAGAAAAGAGGAAATGTGGAGGGAAACTAGCAAGGATAAAAATGGTAGGGATGACAATAAGAGGACTAGGACTGGGAATGTTATTGCTACTACTGTTAAAACTCCTATAGGAAGAGAGAATATGGTTACTTGGTCCAAGTATACCACCTACAACTCCTACCATGCACCCGGAGGGCCTTGTCGCACATGCTTCAATTGTTATCGCTCGGGTCATTTGGCAAAGGATTATAGAGGTGTGCCGAGGAATGTGAATCCTATCAATGCTAAAAACCTAACTGTTAGAGCATGTTATGAGTGTGGTAGTACCGACCATGTCTGGTCAGCTTGCCCTAGATTGAATGGAGCGACAAGAACCAGGAAGAAGATCGTCCAAATTAAGTTTGCTGCTAATAACGGGGGTCAGGGTCGTGGAAACCAAGGGAACCAAGCTAGGGGTAGGGCATTCATGCTGGGAGCAGAGGAAGCTCGCTAGGATCCGAACATTGTGACGGGTACGTTTACTTTAAACGATCATTTTGCCACTACCTTATTTGACTTTGGTGCCGACTATATTTTTGTTTCTACTACTTTTATACCTCTGTAATCATAGAGCCTAGCGACTTAGGTTCAGATATTGAGATTGAAATAGCTAGCGGGCACTAGTGAGATTGAATAAGGTTATTAAGGGTTGTAAACTAGAAAATCGAGGGTCATGTCTTGACATCGTTTTTTGATACCTTTTGGACATGGGAGTTTTGATGTGATTATAGGTATGGACTGGTTGTCTAATTATAAAGCTGAAATAACTTGCCATGAGAAGGTAGTAAGGATACCACTACCGGATGGCAAGGTGCTTAGAGTATTAGGAGATAGGCCGGAAGAGAAAGCAAGATTTTTGATGGGTGCTAAGGCTAGTGATAAGAAGTAAGAAGAGATTGTCGTGGTTAGAGATTTTCCTAAGGTATTCTCGGATGACCTATCTGGATTACCGCCTATTCAGGAAATTTAGTTTTGAATTAAGTTAATCCCTGGAGCAACGCCGGTAGCAAAGTCTCCTTCTCGTTTGGCACCTTCTGAATTGGAGGAGTTGTTAGGACAACTCAATAAGTTCAAAGACAAAGGTTTCATTCGACCAAGCTCATCCCCTTGGGGAGCATCGGTATTGTTTGTTAAGAAGAAGGATGGTTCTTTTAGAATGTGCATTGCTTATAGAGAATTGAACAAGTTGAGTGTTAAGAATCGTTATCCACTTCCTAGAATTGATGATCTATTTGATCAACTGCAAGGGTCGGAGTTTTTCTAGAAAATAGTTCTTAGGTCTGGATACCATCAGCTGAGAGTGCACGAGGATGACATTCTAAATACTGCGTTTAGAACTCGTTATGGACATTTTGAATTCACGATAAAGCCCTTTGGTCTGACTAACGCACCAACAGTATTTATGGATTTGATGAATAGAGTTTGTAGGCCTTATCTTGATAAATTTGTGATAGCGTTTATAGAAGATATCTTAATCTACTCTAAGACTCAAGAGGAGCATGTAGAACACTTAAGGTTACTCTTGGGACTGCTCAAAAAGGAGAAACTGTATGCTAAGTTTTCTAAGTGTGAATTCTGGCTAAGAGAAGTGTAGTTTCTTGGGCATGTGATAAATGGTAATACAGGATTCATGTATAAACACCCTAGTATAGATTGAAGCTGTTAAGGTGTTTGAAAGCCCCTTAGAACTCCGGACTAAGGTTCGTTTTTCTTAGGATTGGTTGTGGGATACCGTAGTTCATTGGAAAACTTTCTAAACTAGCTAAGTCTCTTACTAATCTGATTAGAAGTGTAAGACTTTCGATTGGTATGAGGAACTGGATTTGGCTATTTCAATCACTTGAGGATATAAGTTGTGTAATGAGCCTATTCTGCTTCCTTGATGGACCAGAAGACTTTTGTGGTTATTGTGATGCGTCCGGGATAGGACTAGGCTGTGTGTTAATGTAAAGAAGAGGTAAAGTGATGCCTTTGCGTTAGGCAGTTGAAATTCATAAGAAGAATTATACTACCCATGATTTAGAGTTGGGTGCGGTCGTGTTTTCAATTAAGATCTAGAGACATTATTTGTATGGGACAAAGAGTGTCATCTATATGGATCATAAGAGTCTTCAGTATATCTTTAGTCAGAAAGAGTTGAATATGCGATAGCATCGCTGGATAGAGTTGTTTAGTGATTATGACTGTGAAATTCACTACCATCCTGGTAAGGCGAATGTGGTGGCTGATGCCTTAAGTAGGAAGGAAAGAGTAAAGCCTAAAAGAGTTAGATCTATAAATATGACCCTTCAGTCGAGTATCAAGGATAGGATACTTGCGCTCAAAAGGAGATTATGGATGAGTTTGCAGGATTGCAAAAACGTTTGGATGAGATGATAGAACAGATAAGTGATGAGACTTTGCACTACCTGGATTGAATATGGGTACCTTTGAAGAGTGAGGTGAGAACCCTGATAATGAATAAAGCCCATAAGTCGAAGTACTCTGTACAACCATCTAGCTTGCTCTAGCAACCTGAGATTCCCGTATGGAAATAGGAAGGAATAGCTATGGAGTTTGTGACTAAGTTTCCTAGGACTAGTAGTGGGCATGACAAATTAGGGGGTCATTATGGATCGATTGACTAAGTATGCTCATTTTCTACCTATGCGTGAGGATTATAAGATGGATAGATTGGCTAGATTATATTTGAATGAGATAGTTGCTAGACATGGTTGTGTCGATCATTGATTATACGGATCGTGTAGTCGTTACACATCAAGTTTTGGCAGTCATGACAAAAAAAGGAGGCATAGGACCGTTTAGACATGAGTACGGGCTCTTATCACCCTTAGACCGATGGTCAGAGTGAGCGTACTATTTAGACTTTGGAAGACATGCTTAGAGCGTGCGTCCTGGACTTCAGAGGAAGTTAGGATGTTCATCTTCCGTTGGTTGAGTTTTCGTATAACAATAGTTATCATTCTAGTGTGAGATGTGCTCCGTTCGAGGCATTGTATGGTAGAAAGTGTCGTTCGCTAATTATGTGGGCTGAAGTTGGATAAGGTCAGTTGATAGGACCTGAGTTAGTGCAAGAGACTACTAAGATATCTCGACAGATTAATGGATATACTTAAGGATGATCGTGATCGCCAGAAAATGTTTTGTGATAAGAGAGGATGGCCTCTAGAGTTTTGTGTTAGAGTGGACTAATGTCTTGCTCAAAGTGATTCTGACTTGGGAAAGGTGTAGTACGCTTTGGGAAGAAAGGAAATTAGCACCTAGATTTGTTGGACCATTTAAGATTATTAAGAAAGTAGGCCTCGTGGCCTATCGATTAGATTTGGCTGAGGAGTTGAATGGTGTCATGACATGTTCCACGTGTCGAACCTTAAGAAGTGTTTGGTTGATCCAACACTACAAGTGCCTTTGGATGAGATTCGAGTTGATGCTAAGTTGAATTTTGTGGAAGAACCTGTAGAAATTTTAGAAAGAGAGTTTAAGAAGCTGAAGCGTAGTAGGATTGCCATCGTCAAGGTTCGGTGAAATTCAAAACGTGGCCCTGAATTCACGTGGGAACGTGAAGATCAGATGAAATTAAAGTACCCGCATTTGTTTAGTAATGTTAGTAGTTGAATTTCGGGGACGAAATTCTTTTAAGAGGGGTAGAATGTAACCTTTGTCCTTTTTGTGTTCTGAATATTTCATTTATAGTCCTTTGAATATTTGACTTTTGTTAGTTTATTCAGATTTTGTATTGTGTTGACGGTGGTGATTTTGTTGAGAATTATGGTGACTTATGGTTTATTGTGATTAATAATCCCTTTTGGAAGGTATTATTGTGTTATTTGTATTTCGGGTGGTTTGACCCGTGAATTTTGAGAAATGCCAAAAAACGAGTCTGACACGTCCGTTAATGTCCAAATGAGTTTTGAAGGGTTTAAAGTGTAAATATGTCGTGTAAATACTCTAGGTTAATGGAAAAGTATTTTTAAGGTGAATAAAAATGCTAATTAACTTTGGGGTAAATTTTACGGTTGAGTTTTACGAGCTTTTAAGTGATTCCAACACGAAAAGAAAGACCAGACACCCCATAGGATGCCATAACCGGTCATGTATGCTTAAGGGGACAATGTGGCTTAATTTTAGCTAATGTGTCCCAAAGATGTACATTTATATTCTTCCACTAGACATTCTATGCATTCTATTTTCATTTCAAAAAAATAAAACACACACTTGTGTGTGTATGATGCGTTCGAAATAAGCCAACAACAAACATCCATAAATTTTCCAACTTGGATCTACATTTAAACGAGTGTTTGGGTATTCCGGGTTGATACGAGTGTTTGGGTATTCATTTAAATAACGTTTGGGTTGTCTGGTTTGTGTCAAAATCTACATTTTTAAAGATTTTCTTGTAAGTTTTCAAATTTAAATTTCGCTTATCCTTTTGTGTTTATTTTTATGCATAGATGTTAGTTGTACAAGTTGATCGTTGTGAAAATCGATTTTTGGAAACGAAACGAATAAAAAGGTTGTGTTTGGTTCGTCAGATATAAAAAGAAAAATAAGGGTTTTTGTAGTTTTGATGTTGTGGTCGTGATGGTTGAATAAAATATGTTGCTATATAGCTTATTTTTAACAGTAGCTTATATAGCTTATTCGACCTTATTTTTAAGCTATTTCTGGCTTATTTGGGCTTTGTGTATGCCACGTTATTTATCAAAATCACTGGGAAAGTGATTTTGACTATTTTGTGATATGGCGTATGTTTGTGGATTATTTTTGAGGCTTATGGTAGTAACCAGATGCGATACGTAGCTTATTAGCTTATTTTCAAGCTTAATATACGTATTTTGGAGCTTATGAACTCACAACCCAATAAGTCTATTTAAGCTGTAGCTTAATAGGAGGGCTTATTATGGTCCGGATTATTTTCTACTTATTGGTATAAGCATATGTATGTAAATGGACCTTGGTTTTGGACTTGGATAGTATTTTGGACTTATAAATATCTTAATGGAACCTTATGGGCTTAAAGCCGCTAAATAAGACGATATTTAGATCGTTATAAGAGGTTTGACCGACTTTTTGAAGTGAAAATAGTAGGAGACGAAGTGATATTGAACGATATTTTTTGGAAAAACGTTTTAGTAAACGTTAAAGATTGAGATTTTGGAATTTTGTCGAAAAGTGTCGAATTTATGAAAAGTGTTGAAATTAAGGTTTAAAACCTTGGAAAACGTTGTATGAACGTACTAGTCATGTCAAAATTTCGTAAAAATTTTATACTTAGAAATTTTACCAAAAAACATAATTTTTGAATTTTAAATAATAAAATGTTATTTAATTATTTTATTTATTTAATAAATTCACTAAAACACGAAAAATATAATTTTTCTCGAAACTTCTCTAATGTGTTTATTACGAGTAAACATTTCAATTTCAACCATATTATGATTATTTTTGAGGTGACTAAGGTTACCAAATGGACTTATCGAGATATATTTATAATTATTAATTATAAATATTTACTTATATTACTTATCTATTTTCTCTAAATAGTATAAGTATGTATTATCGAGTAATGGGATTGATATGATTGTTGGGATATGTCGTCAACCATCACACCACTAAATTGTTATGAGTAATTGTACAACGCGTCTAAACTCTATGCATCAAACATGAAGATTGTTTTGGAAATGGATGATTAAATTGGGACATTAACTGGACTAGGTCATGTGCGGGCGTCGTTGCATTTGCTTGTGTGATTGAGATTTGGTTGCTAAAGACTTGCTTGAGGTGAGTTCTCGTAGCCCCACTTTTTACTGTTTTTCCGTTGGGGGAAAATGATACTCAAATGTGTTTTGAAATGTTTTGAATTGAACTGTGCGAAATGTGGTTTTGTTTTTGGGACAAGATATGTGCTTATGACTGCTATGTGAATATTATGTGTTGCATGATTGTTTGGATCAGATGGGTACGCCTACCCAGTATTTGTGTGATTATTGGAGCGGATGGGTACGCCTACCCTAGTTTGTGTGTGGTCCTGCCCTAATTTTAGTGCTCCAGCTGGTAGGCCCTTTAGGTGCGTAAGTGACATATGGTTATTGATTAGCGGTGATGCTATGGTTTGTTTGCATATATATTCACTGTCATATAGCACTATTGTCCACTGTTTGAAATATTGGCACAGCTTTTGGGTTTAAGGTCAAACCTACGAGCTTACCAACATTATTGTTGACATTTTCGAGTATCATTTTCAGGTGAAGTGAAAGAGGAATAGTATGGTGATGTGTGATAACAGGCTTAGAAGTATCCCGAGTGGATTTTCATGTGAAGTCTTGCTTGTTTATTTTGTTTGGCTTTTAGTATTTGGAAGATTTTGGTTTAAGTTTGGATTATGGACCCCTGTGTAGGCTATTGGTTAATTTAAGAGATTTTGGATTTGATTGTGATTTGGGACATCACTCGAGGTTGTTCGAGGTTGATGGTCTTCGTAACACTTGAAGTTTTTGCAATGTAGTTTTCTCTATTTTGTATATTGTGTTATGATTGATCATTATGTTGCATTCTTGAGTTTCCACCATTGTCGAGGGTGTGACACGCTACCTTAAGTGAAGGATACTGGTATCAACCAGGGGTTCCCGTTGAGGAAAGGGTCTTATCTAAGAGATGTTATCTGAATGGGGATATGACAGAGAGTAATACTCAGAAGAAGACCTACTTGATGATGAAGAAAAGGGTGATAAAGATGGTGATGCTAATGATGAAGGCGATGATCATATCAGTGATACTCAAGATGCTGATGATGAAGATGCTGAAACTGAATATGATGTAGATGAAATCTGTAAGTATAAGATTCATGTTCATAAAGATGTGGATGTAGAGATGGCATAAACTGAAACTGTTGAGCATGAGAATAAAAAAAGGATGTCATAACTGATGCAGCCAAACCTGATGTTGAAAATAGTGAAGAAGAAGAGGAGTGCTGTTGGCTTAACTTTCCAAGTCAAAAAAAAAATTGTCTATTGTATTCCACTGCCATCTTCCAGTTTTTCAGTTTCATCTGGCTTTGGTACTCAATTCTTTAACTCTTCTTCTGATATTTCTTTGACTGGCGTACTAAAAGATACTGCAGAAGCAGATGTTAGCTCTTTGATGGATATTCAGATCTAACAAGAAACTCCTCAGTTCCAGTCTCCATCAGTACAGAAGATTCCCTATTAGTGATTTTGAGACCACCATCTTTTACCTATACATGAAATTCTTACTGAAACTAAGGGTTTCCACTGTTGTCTCCTCGCCTCACGTGACACCCACCATCTCAACCGTGCAAAAAATATCAACACCAATTCCTACACCACCAATCACAACCGATGCTCCAACCATCATCACTAATGCTCCTGAATCCGATGCACTCTTTGCTGTTTAGCTAAGAGTTGCAAAACTAAAAAAGGATGTGTCTGAACTTAAGAAAATAGATCTATCTGCTGAAGCTCTTGCTGCTCTCAAGATACAAGTTCCATCTATTATAGATATCTTGGATCCAAAGATAGGGATGTCTTTCAACATAACCATAATCCACACTACATATCTAAATTAAAAATACACATCATTAATATACATTATTATACCAATAATCAAACACCAAATAATATCTATCACCTCATCTCCCCCACCAACCTATCAAACCCTTCAACTCCTATCTCCTATCTCTCCCCCTCATTCCCTAAATACAAAAAAAAAAAAAAACCCCCCCCAAAAGTAAAATACACTACAACAACAATTAACTACACCTCTAAATAACCTAAAATCTACACATACCATACCATTATTAAAAATTCATATAAATTAAATCCTCTACACAAATACCAAAAAATTTTTAAAAACAAAACAACAACCCCCCCCCCCCCCCCCCACCAAAAACCCCAAAAAAAAAAAAACCAACCCCCCCCCCCCCCCCCCCCCCCAAAAAAACACCCCCCCCCCCCCCCCCAAAAAACCAACCCCCCCCCCCCACAAACACCAATTTTTTATATATCCCCCCCCCCCCCCCCCCTCCCCCCCCCCCCCCACCCCTTCTCCCAAACCTTGCTCGATAAGAAGCCTTGATAGAGGAGAAAATGCTATGGATAAGGGAGTTACTGACACAATTAAAGACCATAAAAGAAAGCATGATGACGATGATGATGAAGACCCTCTAAGTTGGACAAAACCAGGGTAAGAAGACAAAGAGGAGAAGAACCAAGGAGTCATAGTCTTCCAAGAAGCCATCCACCACTAAGGAAACCCCTAAAGTTTAAGCTCCATCTAAAGGCTCTAAAACTAATAAGTTTGATTCTGCAAAGGAACCGGTTGAAGAACCTACTGCTGAGGTGGTAATGGATGATGCGGGTGAAGATGTAGTTCGTGATGATGATCAACTACAAGATACTTTTGAACCCAAGACAACTAAGACTCCGAATCCAGAATGGTTCATGCAACCTCCAAGGCCTCCTACTCCTGATTCAAAATGGAACAAGCATCAGGTTGTATTTGATCAACCCGAACAACCTTGGTTCAATCAAATGGTATTTACTACAAAGGATCCTCTAACATTCAACGATCTCATGGCCACTTCGATTGACTTCTCCAAGTATGTGTTGAATCGACTGAAAATTGACAATCTTACTCAAGATATCTTGTTAAAACAAGCTTGATTAGAGTACCACTTCTAAGAGTGTTTCAATGCATTAACAAACAAGCTTGATTGGAATAGAGTACCACTTCTAAGCAGCGTCAAATTAGAGTACCACTTCTAAGCAGCCTATAATCTATTAAAAAGGCACGTGTTCTAGCTGCGTCGAATTAGAGTACCACTTCCAAGAGTGTTTCAATGCATTAACAGACAAGCTTGATTGGAATAATCCTGAAGGAGATCGTTACCCATTTGACCTGTCCAAACCTCTTCCTCTGCAAGGTCACCCATGCCATCTAACTGTTGTTGCTGATTACTTCTTCAACAATGATTAAGAGTATCTGAAATCTTCTCATCCAGAGAAAACATACACTACATCAATAACGAAGACAAAAGCAGCTCGGTATGAGATTGAAGGGATTGAAGACATGGTTCCTATGCTTTGGAGTCCTACCAAAGTGGGGTATGACAAAGATGCATTGAAAGGGATCAAGCATTGGGGTAAAAGGCGTAAGCTATGGCATAGATCTCATCTGAACAAGTTCTCCAGGCATAATGTGTATTCCACTAAGAAAATTATAGGGGTGAAGAGTGTTAGTGTCAAGAAACTGCATGGATATGGTCATTTGGAAGAGATTGTGGTGAAAAGAGCTGACTGTCAGTTATATAAGTTTAAAGAAGGTGACTTCGTAGATCTAAACTCTGAATAGACATTGTGAGAGAATACTGTTTTTTGTGTCTCAAACACAAGTTTATTCCATCATCAACCGACAGCGATTGTTGACTTTATTGTGGCTCTTTCGTTGTTCACAAGATCTCTTCATAAGAATACAGGTCGAGGATTTACAGCTTAGTGTAGAGAGTTACCGGAAGAAACTTAACATCACTCAACCTCAACAAAACTTTCTAGAAATTGAATACAAAGAACTCTACAATCCATCTCACAAACCACCAGGGGTTATCTATAAAGACTAGAGTTTCAAACAGAAACGCGTGAAGCGGACTGATGAGCTGTACAAGTGTGCTCGGACGGACAATCAAGAAAAGTTCGGGTGAGCTTCACACAGATTACTACGATTTTCACTTGGGAATTTTGTTTACCAAAATCAGGGGACATGTCAAGGAGAAAGTGGACGACTATTGAAAAAAAGAGGTCAAAACTTATGGTCGAGCTGATTGATAAACAGATGCTTGAAAGAAGGATAATTCAAAATCTTGAAAGATTGGTTGGTGCTCGGGAACTCGAGATGGACTACAAACTGATGGCGCGTACCATTTAATCGTCATGTCTAATCTTAAAATCTTATCTTATGAATAATGTGAATATGTAGTACAGACTAATAATAGTAGGCAATATAAATAGTGTTTGAGTACGAATTTTCTAGAATTTTTCAATAAGTTCAAAAACATTCAAATTAACGTACTCAACACTATATATATAATACCCTCATAAATTGAGAGGATCATTAAAATGTTCCTAATAAGGATTGTTATATTTGCGAACCTTTTTTTCCACATAAAAGCATTTGTATTTTGAATTAATGATATCCAAAATTATTCAAGAGATTGACATTTTTGATTAAGGGTGAAATTGATTAAATATATAGCTAAAGATATGATTTAGGACTCAAGTGCAAGCTTCACCTTCATGTGCTAATATTATCGAAAGTATCGGATGCACATGTTGAGGAGGGAGCATTACATTGGTTTTTATAGGTGAGAACAATACCAAAAAACACCACCATGTTGTAATTAATTAGAGTTATAAGGTGGTTAAGATTAGGTATTTCGTTCTTATGATCCAGCCAGAACCGGAGGGATCTACTCAGGGACATTACATTAGTTAGAATAGAATTCCTTAGGTATGATGAAAAAAGGAGTAAAGTAAGAAAATGGAATAATACGGACTAAGATAGAGCTGACACTGGAACAAGCCTAACAAGGTGTTAGTGATGAAGTCTTGGTAAGCATTGAATGGGTTGGAAGAATTAAAAGAAATGTTAAGATAAAGGGTGAAAAGAAGAAGCCCTCCTTACAAGTAGTAGATAAACGGGTTCAATACATATGCTATCAAAAACACTAAGCTGTTGTCTGGTATTGAAGATAGTCATCATGGCCCAGTGATGCAATGCACAACCCTTACCAGCCACTCAAGGACTCTCAAAAGACTCTTGTTTCATTTCTTACAGAGATGAAACACATTTCTATCGACTTTCTCACTCCGAGTTAGTAGATATTGAAAAGGTGGCAGTCTACTCCAGCCTTCTATTACTAAAACCAAGTGCACGATAGTGTCTATATGCCATCAATAGAGGGATCATCTCATAAAATCTCATAGGACAATTATTCGAAATATGCTTGTAATTCAACAATGTGAAAACAAGTAATATATCAAGAGTCTTCGCATTAAAAATTTTTCCTTGTGATATATCCAGTACAATAGCGTGATACTTAAGTACTCCATTGACGATCCAAAATCCTTCCGGAGCCATACATAAACAGCTATGTGTAGGTGATTATGAGATCCTACCATGGATCGAACTTGTGATATGGATATCGATTTGTTTATAACTTATGGAAAAAGTGACGAATTAATTTGAAAAAGATAAACTATTAGTGTGTTATAACAAATCGTTTGCATCTTAAACACGGACCGACTGATTTTCCAAATCAATTTTCAATCTTATGTCCTATAGAAGTCTCATAAGGGTATCTGAACTTAGGATAAGCTAACACGAATTAAGACTTAATCGGGAGTTATATAACTTACCGGTTCACTCTTACCATGTCGTCTGCTTTGAGACGCTCCAGTAATGAGAACAGCTAGTGCAGCTACGAAATCCTGTCAAGGAGATTCTTCGAAATTCTACCTGATCACAGGCAGTATTTATACTGATTAACGGGGAACCGTGGTTATTACAACTTTATTCTACAAAGTGACAAAGCTACTTACATCCATATATGTTATTTATCACTAACCCATTCATGTAGGTTTCTTGACGACGGCAGTAGTTAACCGATGATAAGTCAAAGTCAATGCCACATGCTCATACTCGACCGACATATGTAAAGACATCATGAAATCTCAGGTACATGTTTTAAGACTTCCGCTAATCTGATACCGTACGTCTTTCTTGGAGATAAGAGCTAAGGGGGACAAGGTGCCTATTTTTTCCCTAACAATAGCCACTTCTAACCATTTTTGAAAAATACACCAATGCAACTTATCCTAAAATGGGGTCTGCTGGACTTTGCAAAAGTTTGGCACCATCTGACCTATCTAAACCTCACATTAAATTATGAAAAAAATACAGTAATTCACACAACATATGGACATGCTACAGTTAAAATTTCGTAGAAAAATATTAATTTTTGATCCGCCTGCTCACTACACCTTTACAGTACAGTTTCTGACTCTAAAACCCAGTTTTGACAACTTGTTTTGCAACTCATTTTTGACTCACTTGTAGGTACTGAAAATCAATAAGGCATGAACCATTGGAAAGTAGGTTCGATGAATTTAGTTTTAGGCACCGGAAAATCCAGAAAAGCTTTTAGTATGACCAAGATATGACTCATGCAAGTCGGACCAAAAATCTGCCTAAATATGCCCTATGCAGAATTTGCCGATTTCACTTTCCAAATTTCTAATTGCCATAACTTTCTCGTTTTTAAGAATTAGAAGTCCTAATTTATACCAAAATGATCATTAGGACGACCTCTATCATAATAGACAACAAAATCTCAGATTACAACCTCGCTAATTTGCCGAATCATAAGCCCAACTTTCTGACCTAAATAAGGGTGCTATAATCCCATCAAATCGCCAATATTTCGCATCAAATACACTTCCACTATGCTCAATCTAACCTATCACTCCTACTAAATCACCAAATTCGCCAACAACATCAAAACCATAACATATAACTTAATCCATAGATTCTTAAACATGATCAATACACATGCAAACATATATGAAAGTAAAACATGAAAAAGGGAAAAATTAAAGAACTCACAATGCTAAATCAAGTCAAGAAAATCAAACAATATCAACCCCTTAGGGTTTGATATTCGGCCGACCAAAAGGAGAAACAAGGAGACTCCAAAAACTTACTTGCTTCACCCAATCTTGAACACGCACTCAATAATTAACCCTTGTTACTCCAATACCCTTTAATTAGATCAAAACCCTCAAAAATCAAAATCAATAAAAATCAAGAACTTGAGAGAAATCAAGCATGATGGTTTATCTTTGTTAAGGATTATTGGGGTTTAGTTTAGGAATGATTTGAGATTAATAGGAATTGATTTGGGAAATGTTTGGTGATGATTTTGTTGGTTCTTGTGGATTGTCGTCGAACACAGTAAGAGGAGAGGAGGCCAGATGATTTTTTTTGTTATCTGTGAGTTATGGCTTTATAAAAAGGAATAAATAATATATATATGGTATCCAATCTAGTTTGTATCGATATATATATATATAATATATGGAGGTTTATTTAGGTTTATGCTTGTAGCCGGTTAAGAGGGGGGATTATTAGGCTTGGTGATTTTTTTTATCAAATTTGGACTATACAAATTTTTGGGCTTAAACATTTATTTAACTTGTTATTAAATTGTAAAAAAATAATTTTGACGCGGTTTCGGCCAAACGTGGATAAAAGTCAAAAAGTTACTAAAATAAAATAAATAAGCTCTCGAAGATATATTATGGAATTGTTGATTTCTCGATCGTTAAAACGAATAAATATCCAAAGTACGACTCGCGAATAATTAAAATTGACAATTTTAATAAAAATCGACTAAAATAAAAAAATAAATTCTTTAAAATTCAGAACATAAAATTAAAGCTCGAGATAAATAGTGACCTTAAATACGAAATGTTACAGATCTAGACTCGGTTTTGATACGGTATACAATATACTAATAATAATATATAATATCTCAACAAGAGCAATTAAGAAAATTCCCTAAGGAAAATTCACTCTTTAAAATATATATATATAATATATAATATACGTATCTTTACCGGGAAGTATGATTTCCCGAGTCGTTTTCCCAATGATTTGAGAAATTGAAACCTCGCTTGATATTGGATATTGATTTGAATGGGTTCGAAGATTGATTGGGTTTTCTATAACAAGCAATTTAAAACACTTAAAGCACTTAACAAATAACGGGAAACGAATTAAACGCGACAATTAAGCAAGTAAACTAAAATTAACCCCTAAAAATGTAAACTAAAATTCTAAACCTAAGATAAGACAAAAGAAAATTTTAGGAAAATGAAAAACATTTTTTTTGATTATTTTTGAAATTTATTATGAATTAAAAACTAATTTAATCTAATTAAATCTTAAAAAATAGCAAATTAAGTACTAAAAATTTGGAAAAATGTTTTTAAGCTTAGAAAAGTCTAAAATATTATAAAAGCAAAGAAAACTATTTTTAACTTTTTTTATTATTTAAATCCTATTTTTAAAGTTTAAAAAAAAGCTCAAAAATGAAATTTAAAATCTAAAAAGTGTAAAAATGATTTTACTGGATGTTAACCTTAAGCTATTTTTTATAAAACTAAAAATTATTTTTCTGTATTTTTCTGAAACTTTTTTCTATTTTTTATTGATTTTATAAGATTTTAACTTTCGAAAAATGATAAAAAATAAAATTTAAGTTGGAAAAATCTAAAAAGTTCAGGGAAAATCTTAAACACTAGCAGGAAGACAAGAAAAATAATAAAAACCAAATTTCTAAACGAATAAGCTCCCAAATGAGCTTATTAAGCTACGGGTTATTTATAAAAAAAGGAAATGAAAACGTGTACTAGTATTTGATTGTGTATTATACTAATGGATGAGCTAATGTAGCAAACTGGTTAAGTCATTGGTGTTGTGTGTGGGAGGTCGTGGGTTCGAGTGTGGGCAACCCCTTTTTGTTGTTTTTTTTATTTTTATTTTTACTTTTAAGTAAAACTAAATACTAAAAATTAATAAAAACACTAAAATAAGCTACTTTAACAAACAGGACTTAACCTAAAACTAAGTAATAAGCTCTTAAATAGCTTATAAATAAGCTGTTACAGTGAGAAAGGGTTTGGGCTTATTCTCACTTAAAAGCTTGTAACAAGCTTATTTTAAGCTCAAATCCAAAAAGGAAATGTGTTCAAGAAAGCTTATGAAGTGCTTAACCTAGAAATGAAAAGAAAATAGAGCTTAAAGAACTTTTAAGCTACTGAAATTGAGGAGGAAACAAGCAAACTCATAAATCTAGTAAATAAGCCTAAAACCAAAATAAGCTCAAATGCTCAAAAAGCAAAGACAGCAAATGAGCCTTTGAAAACTTGAAAATCAACTTAAGAGCAACTAGTTTAAGCAAAATCTAGACACCTTTTAAGCAAAAAAAGAATTAAAAGCTAAATTTAAAACTGCTACTGTTTTTGGTGTTTTATGAATTTTGTGACTTTGACAGCTAAATTAAACTAGGAAAATAAGCTAGAAAATGCAATTTAAGAGTTAATCTATATTAAGCTATACCTAGACTTAATCCTACTTGAATTTAAGAACCTAAATCCTACTTTTACTTACTAAGAATTAAGCTAAAAGTGACAGTACTAACTTTTAGTTAGTACTGGTGCACTTTGCACAAGTGCAACTCACAAGTGCAACTCACAAGTGCAGGTTTCCTTAAGGGAAATCCATTGCTATTCGACCACTCTCAAATAGAGTGTATATAACAAAAATGCAAGCAAGATCTAAGCCTTAGAGGGCTTAGATCAAAATTTGCACAAGTGAATCTCAAAGGAAAATTCCCTTAGTGCTGACACACTTAATATAAGCTCAAATTCTTTAAATTTTCAAATCTAATTTATAAAAACTCATTTCCTATTGTTTTTAACTAGATTCAAAGCTGTCTAAAAAGGTTTGCACAAACACTTTTGACTTTAGAAGGTCAAACAAGCTTTTGTCAAACACCTCTTTACCACTTGACAGAATTGGTTTTAAACTTAAATTGCAAAACTAATTAATAAGCACTAACTACCAGATTATATTTAGCTTATAACAACCCTAACTAACATGAATTAACAACTGATTAGACATTAATCTAAGGTTTAAACTTATTTTTCTACTATTTTTGGTTTTTTAAGGTTTTTAAGACACTTATATTAAAGACTAAGATCTAAACTATTTTAATCAAAAACAGATAAGCAACTTTGATTATCAAGCTAATTAAGACACAAATAAACACTAATAAGCAACTTTAATAAGCAAATAAGTATTAAAAAAAGTATGAAGCTGAAAATAAGTTGAATGGAAAATGATAAGAATTTTAAAGGTAAGACTTACTTTTATCCTTTGTAATCAAGACGGTCCAATAATGGCAGCTACAAGCTCCCTAGCTTATTAATAAGCTAGGGTAATAGTCCTTGGGGATCCTTCCCTTTTAGATCCCCCTTCCATAAGCTCAAATCCAATGAATTCCATGATAAATGTAAGGTTTGGTTGTTTTAAGGTTTTGGAAAGGCATTAATTCTGAATTGTTTAGTCTCTTTTTCAGCTTTATAGACTGAAAGAGCTAATAATGAATGCTTATTGTGAGAATTTAGCTTTATTAAGAAAGCTTATGGATAAAAGCACTTAGGAGATTAGCGAAACCACTGAATTTCATTAATATAAAGCTTGTTAAAATACTTTTAAAAGGAAAATTACAATATTAAAACAACATTAAGCTAGGAATTTAAAATTTAAACTATAACTAAATTAAAAACTACTCCTATGCTACGTGTGTGTGTGTGAAGAGTGAGGCCCTATTTATAGGTGCTGAAGACGCTTCTAGGAGCTGGCCTTGCTCTTCAATCCTTCAATCTTCACCACTCATTGTCATAATCATTGGATCAAAAATTTGAGCTGTTAGATCAATAACACACTCACACGGATTGCCAAGCTGTCATTCTTTGATGTGACAGCTTATGCTAGTTGTGTGAGTGTGTTTAGTGCAAAAACCCACACCCCTTGTGCTTTCACCATTGCTGACGTGGCCTCCTCATGAGAGTGAGCTAGTAAATTCCCTTGATTAGACTGATTTGTCCTTGTAATCTTGTTAGTGAGCTCTTGAATAGACTTTCTTGCCTCTTAATGTCAAAAACCCCTTTGATTTGAGTGAATGGTAACTTTGGGACGACGGGTGAATAGTATCTCATTTTGGCCCCTTTTTATAACTGAAAACAGGGGTAAATTGGTTTGAAGTTTGGGGAGTTGGCAATTTGAGTCCCTCTCTTTTCTTTTTACTTATTTTAGGTATAAAAGAAGTTTGGAAATATTCAAGTTTGGCCCTTGTGGTTTATGAAAAAGGGAAGTGGGCTAGGGTTTTGGGCTTAAGGATCCAGGCAAGGCCTATTTAGGGTTTTTCAAGCCCATTAAGGTTATTAAGGCCCAATAAGAGGTGAGGGGGCATTTATGGACTTTTCTGAAAGTTAAGGGGCTAAAATGGAACATTTTGGGCCTTGTTGACTTTTATTGACCATAGTAGACTGAGGGTATGACTTTTCCTGGCTTTGCTTCCGGCCTTTGTTCACTCTTCTGTTCTCGTGTCCGTGCTTGCTTGTTTTTGACGTTTTTCATGTGATTTTTGATATATTCGTACCTGCATACATAAAACACAAATACAAACATATTTTTTCTATTTTTGGTCTGTTTTGGGCTTAATTGGGTTATTTTAGGTATTAACAGATATGTGTATTTTACATTTATCAAAATTCCCCAAACTAAACGATTGTGTGTCCTCACGCAATATCACATGCCTTATAACCAAATACCTCGAAA
>BQNB010005397.1:5778-38915 GCA_026074375.1 Tanacetum coccineum | reverse complement strand
CAATGGCTGGAAATTTATTCTCAAAATCTTTAAAGAAGTCTAAATCATCAATACAACTGACCGTAGGCTCGAGAGATGGAAACAAAGGTTTATTGACTTTTTTTATTATCGTTTTCCGAATCCGTTTTCAAATCATTAGTAGAAATTATTTTATAAGAAAATGAGTTTTTGTCAAAAACTACTGTGTAATCTTCATCGTCGGATTCATCAAATGATATTTTAAAGTCAATTTCATCGTTAAGAGAACTTACTGTAAGTTCACAAGAAGGTGTTTCATTTGATGTCAAATTATCATAGAAGACAATAGCTGGGAAATCAGTTTCAACATATCCGAGGTCAAGAACGTCTTCATCATACCAGATCTTACCATACTTAGCAGTTTCCCAGTTAAACACTTTCCTATGTTTTCAAGCTTTTTCTTCCTCGAGCCTGATATATTCTTCCATAGTAATGTTCGGGTCGTCCATCCTGTAATAAACTTACTAGGGCAGAAAACCGTCAAATAACTTATACATCGTATTCAGTAAACTGAATACGTCGTACAATTAGCAAACAGACATGCATAATACATATTCTAAACAATACTAATCCTAAGGGTTAGATCTAATCTAATGCTAAAAACCAAATTATCAAAAAAAAAATCAAGATTATTTTTCACTCCCTGGTAGCGGCGCCAAAAACTTGATGTATCGAGTAAGGTGTCGATCACTAAGAGCGAGAAGCACTTTCAGTTTATCAATACTTTGGTTTTTCTAATCTAAGTTAGTCTAATATATGCTAAACCTATGCTAAACTTATGTTAATCCTAAATCTAATGGAAAAGGAGGTTTTTGAGCCTAAGAGACTGGCACAGGTTTTGTGGTGACTAAAACCAATTCAAGACACTAAAACACACGCAAGCAAATAAACAGAAGATAAAAGAGCGGTCTAGCCAAATATAATAAAACTGTATTAACCATTATTAATCTAATCAGAATGTTGGTTTGTTTATTAGTTCAATGATTACTTATCTCGAGGCGGCATATCATTCTTAAGACTTAGGCGTTACTTCTTCCTAATACCTAGACACGTAGAATTATGTCACAATTAAACGCATCCGCATAAAGCATCCTTATTTGCTGATTATAATCTATCTTAGGGATTAAAGCAATGGTGATCTTGTTAATACCTAGCTCATGGACACTTTACCCACTTACTGCTTAATGGATCTTTATATACTAGTAGTCCACTGTCTGAGTCCTTACCAATGGAATAAGAACGTACTCGTTAAAACCAAGGTCACCTTATGGTTTAACTAAGCTCACTAAACTAAAGGAAAGGATAGGTCAATATTTATGATCCTATGATTCTAGATATATAAATTGTAATATGGAGAGCTATCCCGGACTCTTAGCGTATGCCCAAACAACACCAAAGTTGCAGCGCATTAAATATGTAGGACTAGACTCAGTTGAATGATAGGTCGCATACTTAAGCACGTAAACAAGTATAAATTGATAAACATAAATAAGCAATCAACGATAAATTAAGAAATCAAGATAAACAAACCAAACATTAAGATCTTCATAATAATGGCTAATACCCGAAGGTATTAGCCTTCAAAAGTCATAATTAATACAAAACTAATGATTCAGCCAAGGTAAACTAACTGAGTTAACGAATGATACCAAAAACTAAACGATTACAAGAGTATAAGAAATTACACGTTGTCTCCTATGGAATTAATCGCGTTGCTTGACTTCTTCTGCTCTTTTTCTCCTCTGAAAATTGACTTTTATGATTTAGGTATCGAGAATATGATTTAGCACACTTAAAACTCGTTTTTTGAGTTTTCTATTTATAGGGTATAGAGTCTGTTTGATACGGCGTATCGGGGGTTTCTTGGAGTAGGGACCACGTTTGATATCTTCCAGAATATTTTATTTCCATATAGCTTGAATACGGCTCATTGCCTTCTTTTGGATCCGGCGTATTGATCTTGTTTCCTTCGTGGTCTTTGGTGAGTACGGGCATAGATACGATGTATCTTTCTTGATGGATACGGCGTATTGGTTATAAGAATAGTAATCTACAAAATATCTTCATTTAAGCTCCAGAATGCGTGCCTTTTAGTCAATCTTCATCAAGTACTCCATAATTATTGAAATTCTCAAATATAAACGATCAAGTAACAATTCTTTGCAATAAATATACAAAATGGGTTAATTACATAGGATAAATGATGATATAAAATAGACGTTATTTGATGTCATTAATGGCATCTTTTGAATATTTCTCATGCATGTATGCATGTAAGACATGGAAAGTGACACATAAGAGTGTCACTCTCATGCACAAACATCTCCATGTGGCATTGTAATATTAACTAATGCATGTATCCCAATTTACATTATGTAAGTTTGAACCATGACTAACTTAGAACCATGACTAACTTATTAACATAATACTTGCACTTAGGTTTCAAATAAGCTCAAGTCTTACCCTCCTTTGACCCATGTGAACTGAACCCATGAGCTCTCACCAAGCCATGCTTGATTAACTTTTTTTGAACCCTAACCCTTTTGTTCTCCTATAAATGCACCTTTATAACAAATCTAAGGTTCTCATATTTCCTTTACAACAAAAATCACAACTCTTCTCTCATTTCTTGGCTCTCAACCCACGGCTCAAAAACAACCATCCATATGGTTCATATTTTTTCATTTCCTTCTTGTTTCTAGTGTTCAAGGTTGATATTCAAGGTGTTCTAAGGTGTGTGCTAGGGTTGTTTCTTTGATTTCAAGGGTTTATTTAAGAATCAAAAACTCGGGTTTTAAAATATATTTTAGGTTTTTCAAGATTTAAAGTCTTCTCTTTTAGTTCTTGTGTTGTTAAGCTTGTTCATCATCATTTGTAAACTTATTCTCAAACCTCCCTTTTAGATTCTTGTATTTCTTATGTTCTTGCATAGAGCTATTACCATCTTGTGTTTGTGTCATCTTTTGAAAATAAACTAGTGAATTTTATAAATTATTTGAAGATATCGTGGTTTTGTTTTTGAGCATATTGTTATTATTGTTAAGATATGTAGATTAGTGAGTTAGCAAGTTGATGGAGATGGAATTAGGTTAGTCATAAGTATGGTTTTGTTGTTGGATTAAGTAGTGGAAGGAGTTAGGTTAGATTTACTTACTTGTGAAGTTGTGGTAAAGTTTTGGATTGTTTTCGGGTAGAATGCCTTAGTGTCCCAAAATATTTCATGGGTTTAAGGAGTCTTAAAAATGTTTTGACAAGATAAAACTCTAAGAATATGTTAGCTTATGTCATTACGTAAATTTTGATATAAAGATAACGAAAAACAGGCTTATAACGAAGAGGTTATAGCCGATTTAAGTTTGACGAAAAACAAGTATTTTTGATAGCTTTTATAATGTTTGCGGACATTTTGTCCTGTTTTTAAAATTAAGGTTTTGACCCATTTCGAGTCCAAATAGGCTAAAGTGTATAAAACAAAAATTGTCCGGAATGATTTTTCCCTAAAATAAGCAACTTTTATCGAGTCATGAAAGTTAATAATGAAGAAGATACGCTTGGTCAAAGTCGGTCAATTTTCTAAAACTTTTCGAAATAAGTGTGAGCTGATTGAAATTATAAATTGGGTTTTCGAGCATTTTCGGGTCCATTTGAGGTATAAAAACCTTAGCGATTAATAGTGTATCGCTTATATAATAATGAAACGCGTTAGAAACTTTATAAAACGATATTAAGTAAGCGTTAGGAGTTTACTAAATATGGAAAGTTTATATTTGACGTGAAGTATATATTAGCGAGATAAAAAATGGAAACTGGACGTTTAAGGTCACTGTGAAATGAACTTAACGGATATATTTAGACAACATTAACGTTCGGGATTTATAAACATTGTAAAAATAGTAATTTTCGGGTAAAGTGTCAGAACTTAACTAAAAACTCTATTTTTGCTAAGTCACGTTTTGACGAATTAAACTAAGACACAAACATATATGGATGATACTGCTTTCTATAAACGATTTATGCAATGTTTCGTTATCTATTTCTTATTCCTAAAACACGTCATTTAATTAGGTCGCGGTTAAGACCACTTGGTTTTGTTCTTCGTACGTTGATTATTTCATTTCTCACCGACTTGCTTAAGGTGAGTTCATAGTCCCACGTTTTACTATTTACGTATATTTTACAACTCTTTGGGATGAGAAACATTGCTTTGTTTTACGTTTGGACACGAGTACGTTACTACATTTTTATATGTTTGCGTGTTTGCCTATGTACCTTTAGTTCATCCTTGCCACTATCAATGAACCGTTAATTACTGTGAGTAAGCGCGAGTGTTATTAATAGATCTATTATGGACTAATAATCCTCGTCCGGGTTTGGCGATTCTTACCTGTATCGGAGTGCCGATCAAACGGATATATACCATGTCGAATCCTTTTGGTATTTTGAACTAGATACCTTTATTTTGGCAACCTTTCAGCATTAAATTGCTACCAGTCCCTATTAGCTTCTGTCTCATGAGCATAGCGCAAACGTAAATACCAATCCTGTGATATTTTATTTGTTACAATGATCATAACTTTTTAAATCTTATGGTCCATACTTACGTTTTACTTAAACCTATGAATTCACCAACTTTATGTTGACATTTTAAGCATGTTTTCTCAGGTGCTTAGCTTTGGATTCTCTTTGATGTGCTATGTGAAGTCTCATGCATATGGCCCGGTGTTCAAGATCTGTCAAAATATCATTTAATTTACCGTTGTTAATTTGAAAACATCTTTAAAGCTTCCGTATTTGAGAATTTAAATTATTGAGTATTGTAAGACTTATTTATTTAAATTTATGCAACGGTGAATAGTGACCGTTCCCTGTGCGTTGTGTTTAAGATATGTATGACGTCACGCCCTCGAATTTCCTATTTCTGCTACGACCCGATTTGGGGGTATGACAAATTGGTACCAAGAGCCAAGGTTATAGAGAACCAGGTAGCATATTAGTTCTGGTCTATAACCAGTACGTAATCCTTATATGATTTTATCCTTACCTATACGTGCCTTTATTTTGCCTATTCGTACTTCTATTTAGCCTTATATATGAAATTGCTATTGTTTATATATCTTATTTTACTTAAGTATTATTTACCTTAAGTATTATTTATATTTGTATCGCCATGAGTGCATATTAATTTTGCCATAAGTTATTTTGCATCACGTCTTCTTCCACATTGCACGCATCCTGCAGTGTTTCATATAAAGGTTATTTTTATAAACCTTTCCTTATGTAGCGATGGCTTCTTCATATTTCCCTACTAATATTTTGGACGAGAGTGTTGGGTCATCCATTTCTTTGGTTATTCTATCTGACACTGAGCCTGCTGCTGCTTCTGTTGTCATACCTGCTGATATTCCTGCTATTTTACCTGATGCTCTAGAGGCGGAGGCGGTTGATGTCGCTTCGCCTGATGGGGTACTTGATTTGGTTATCCATTCTACTTCAGAGACTGATCCATCAGAGGATCAACTATCTTTAAACCATGTATCATATGTACCTATCATTTCTCCTTTCTTATCTTCTGATCATTCTGAGCTAAACTTTGAGTCTGATCCATCTGAGGATGCTTCTAAGAGTGTTGCATCAGAGATACCCTTGCCACCAGAGCTATATGAGGCTACCATTACTCGTTGGAGCAATAGGGTATTATCACGTTCATCGTCACCGTTTGGATCATCATCATCACCTTCTATTCCTATTCCATCTATTGAGGTTGCTATTATACTAGTCATACATGCTCCATCTATTGAGGCTATTGTTGCACCATCTATTATGCCCATTGCACATACTCATGATATTCCTCTTCCAGTTACTGGCACCACACCTGCTCCTCATCTTACTCGCGGTTGCAATCGGGTTACCGTGAGGAAGAGGGTTAAAGGGTACAAGCCTGTTATGACACCTATACCTCAACCAGAGCCATCACCATCATCTTCAGAGGTATCTTCTTCGTCATCATCAGGATCTTCTCATCCATCATATTCTACTGAGACTTCATCTGAGAGTTCTTCTACTTTTAACTCGCCTGTTTCTTTATTAGAGATTTCTTCAGATTCTTTTTCTAATACTGCTTAAAGCCTATCAGGGCCATTGCATCGTAGGAGGCAGCAGTGTTCAGATTATACTACACCATCACCGTCTACATCAGCTAGACCATCTCAAAAGAGATGCAGGTCCGCTTCTTCATCAATTCTCGTAGCAGCTCACACATCGAGAGCTTTATCACCCGTGCGAGCTAATCTCTTACCGCTTCGTAAAAGGTTTAGGAGTTCTGCAGCTGCACCCTCTGATGAGTATAGTTTTGAGGATAGTTCAAAGGCTGAGGGAGGTACTGAGGCAGAGGTTGAGGCGGATGTTAAGCCAGCTATTAAGGCAGATGTTGAGCTAGCTATTGAGGCAGATATTAAGCCAGCTATTGAGGCAGATGCAGAGGCAGATGCTCAGGTAGGTATTGAGGCAGGTATTAAGGCTGATACCGAGGATAGTGTTGGGGATATGATTGAGATAGCTATAGATGTTATTGTTGAGCCCGACACATGATCTGTCCTTCTCGTGCTGACCGGTGCAGAGTGGTTAGATGAGCACGAGGAGGCAATCCAGGTTATGCATGATCATTTGTTAGAGATGCCTGCTCAAAGATTGGAGGAGATTAAAGAGGAGCAGAGGGTTCAGGGAGAGAGGGCATATGTTGCTGAGTCAGAAAGGATTGCTCTGCGTGCTAAACTTAGATTGTTGGAGATTAGTGAGTTGAGGCTTCATGACGCATTAAGGGATGAGAGAGAGGCTCATGCTAGGGTTAAGCGACAGTTAGTATATGTTTCTGAGGAGCTTAGGCAGAGTCGGATGTCTTACCATCAGGACCGAGAGAGTTTTAGGAGGCTTGAGACGTTCATGATCATGCATCATGGATATCGCCCGTAGATCTGCTGCACCATGATTTATGTATTGACTAGTATTGGATATTAGTAGTATTAGGAAATTATGTAATCTTTTGGGAAAATGATGTGACCAACTAATTATCTATGATATGTGACTTATTTAACTATTATTATTCTCTTCTATTGTTCATGGCGTATCGTGTTATTATTTATTTCGTTTTGGCAAAACGTGATTCTATTATATTTTATGTCTTGATTTTATTATCTCTATCTATCGTTTATGGTAACTGCGAATCTCACCATGTGATATATTTTATGATTTAGAACTATGCCTACTACTCGATCAGGAATGGCACTTGAAGCCATTGAGGAAATGATCACCCAACATGTGGCAGAAGCAATGGCAACTTATGAGGCTATCCGTAATATCAGAAACATAGTTAAAGGTAGAGATGAGAATGATAATGGTAATGGAGGTGGAAACGGTAATGGGAATGGAAATGGAGGAGGAAATAGAAATGGGAATGGTAACAACAAAAATGGGAGAAAAATCATAGCGGGAACGCGAGAGGAGCTATGCAAGCTACCCGTGAGTGTACTTATAAGGAATTCTTGAACTGACAACCACTCAACTTCAAATGGACTAAAGGAGCAGTTAGTTTAGTAAGGTGGTTTGAGAAGATGGAATCAGTGTTCCACATCAGTAATTGTCCACCAAGATACCAAGTGAAGTATGCTACATGCACGCTACAAAATAGTGCATTGACTTGGTGGAACTCTCACAAAAGGACGGTTGGAACTGATGCTGCTTATGCTATGACATGGAAAGAACTTATGAAGTTGATGACTGCGGTGTAATGTCCAAGGAACGAGGTTTAAAAGATAGAGAGTGAATTGTGGAGCCTGACTGTGAAGGGTAATGATTTGGCTGCTTATACTCAGAGGTTCCAAGAGTTGTCTTTGTTGTATTCGAAGATGGTTCCTAAAGAGGAGGACAAGATTGAAAGGTACATCTGGGGTCTCCCAGATAACATCTAGGGGAATGTGACTTTGTTTGCACCATCAAGACTACAAGATGCCGTTAGAATGGCAAACAGTTTGATGGACCAGAAGGTTCATGTAAACACTGCAAGACAAGCTGACAACAAAAGAAAATGGGAGAATTACTCAAGAGATAACCGTGCCCCGTAGCAACCTTTCAAGAGGCCCAATGTAGCAAGAGCCTATACTATGGGAAACAATGACAAGAAGCCCTATGCTGGAACTCTACCCTATTGCAACCAATATAAGTTGCACCATTCAGGTCCATGTACCGTAAAGTGTAGGAATTTCAAGAAAATTGGTCTCACGATGAGAGACTGTAAGGTTCCTGCTACCAACACCAATCAGAGAGCCCCAACGGCTAATCAGAGGCCTACTGTCACTTGTTACGAATGTGGAAGACAGAGTCATTACTGCAGTGATTGCCCAAAATAAAAGAATTAGAACTGTGGTAATTCAGCTAGGAATGGTGAATCTAGAGGAAGAGCTTATGCTTTAGGAGGAGGAGAGACAAACCAAGACCCAAACGTTGTAACTGGTACATTTCTCCTCAATAATCATTACGCGTCTATGTTATTTGATTCTGGAGCCGATAGGAGTTTCGTGTCAACCACCTTTAGCTCTCTAATTGATGTTGCCCCATCTACCTTAGACGTTAGTTATGCTGTTGAATTAGCCGACGGGAGAGTCGTAGGATCCGATACTATTATTAGAGAGTGTACGTTAAACTTGCTAAATCATCCATTCAACATAGACTTATTGCCCGTAGAACTTGGTAGTTTTGACGTAATTATTAGTATGGATTGGTTATCGAAATATCACGCAATAATTGTTTGTGATGAGAAGATTGTTCGTATCCCTTACATCAATGAAGTATTAAAAATTCATGGAGATGGAAGCGACAAAAGAAGTAACTCTAGGTTAAATATCATATCGTGCACAAAGACTCAAAAATATATTCAAAAGGGTGGCATGTCTTCCCAGCACAAGTTACTGAAAAGAAGACTGAAGATAGTCGGATGAGAAGCGACTTGAGGATGTGTCAATCATATGGGATTTTCCTGAAGTCTTTCCAGAAGACTTGCCATGACTCCCACCAACACGACAAGTTGAATTCCAATTCGACTTAGTCCTAGGTGCTGCACCTGTAGCACGATCACCGTACCGATTAGCCCCATCAGAGATGCAAGAACTGTCTATGAAACTGCAAGAACTCTCAGATAAAGGATTTGTAAGACCAAGTACCTCACCTTGGGGAGCTCCAGTTTTGTTTGTCAAAAAGAAGGACGGATCGTTCAGAATGCGCATTGACTACCGTGAACTAAACAAGCTAACCGTGAAGAATCGATACCCACTTGCCGAATCGACAATTTCTTTGGCCAACTACAAGGATCGAGTGTTTACTCGAAGATCGACCTGAGGTCTGGTTATCACCAACTCAGAGTCCATGAAGAAGATATTCCTAAGACGGAATTTAGGTCTCGTTATCGTCATTACGAGTTCCAAGTAATGCCTTTTGGTTTGACAAATGCATCGGCGATATTCATGGATCTTATGAATTGGGTGTGCAAGCCATACTTGGATAAGTTCGTGATTGTGTTTATCGACGATATCTTGATCTACTCTAAGAACAAGGAAGAACATGAAGAACACCTTAAGCTAATATTACAACTGCTTAAGAAGGAGGAGTTGTATGCCAAATTTTTGAAGTGTGATTTTTGGCTTACAAAAGTACAATTTCTCGGTCACGTGATTGATAGGGAAGGCATTTACATTGATCCTGCTATGATTGAGTCTATCAAGGATTGGGCATCGCCTAAGACTCCAATTAAAATTCGCCAATTCTTAGGTCTTGCTGGTTATTACCGATGATTTATCAAAGGTTTCTTAAAGATCGCTAAACTTATGACCAAGTTGACTCAAAAGTGCGTGAAGTTTGACTGGGGAGAAAAAGAGGATGCTGCATTCCAACTGCTAAAACAAAAATTGTGTAGTGAGCCGATTTTGGCATTACCCAAGGGAGCAAAAACTTCGTGGTCGACTGTGATGCTTCACATAAAGGGTTGGCGTGGTTTTGATGCAAAAAGAGAAAGTGATAGCTTACGCATCCCACCAACTCAAAATTCATGAGAAGAGTTACACGACTCATGACTTAGAACTTGGAGAAGTAGTGTTCGCTTTAAAGATTTGGAGACACTATTTGTACGGTACAAAGTATGTCATGTTTACTGATAATAAGATCTTACAGTATATTCTTGATTAGAATGAGTTAAACATGAGGCAGCGCCGATGGCTGGAACTATTGAGTGATTACGACTGTGAGATTCGTTATCACCCTGGAAAGGCGAATGTAGTGATAGATGCCTTAAGCAGAAAGGAAAGAATTAAGCCACTACGAGTTTGAGCTCTAATGATGACAATTGACCTAAAACTTCCATCCCAAATTTTGAATGCTCAAGCTGAGGCAATGAAAGAAGAGAACGTGTTGGAAGAGAATCTTCATGGTATGAATAAGGACTTCGAGACTCGGCCTGACAGAACACTCTGTATTAAGAAACAGAGTTGGTTACCTCGTTTAGGAGGATTAAGAGACTTGATCATGAACGAGTCACACAAGTCTAAGTACTCTATCTACCTGGGCTTTAACAAGATGTATCATGATCTTAAGAAGTTATATTGGTGGCCCATTATAAAAGCAGAAATTGCCACCTATATCAGAAAATGCTTGACTTGTGCTAAGGTTAAAGCTGAACACCAGAAGCACTCTGGTTTGCTGGTACAACCTGAGATTCCCCAATGGAAGTGGGAAAAGATCACCATGGACTTCGTGACTAAGCTACCAAAGACGTCAAGTGGTCACGATACGATTTGGGTAATTGTTGATCGTCTTACAAAATCTGCTCATTTTATGCCAATGAAGGAAACTGATTCAATGGAGAAACTGACGAGACTTTACTTGAAGGAGGTAGTCTCGAGGCATGGAGTGCTCATTTCGATTTGGGTAATTGTTGATCGTCTTACAAAATCTGCTCATTTTATGCCAATGAAGGAAACTGATTCAATGGAGAAACTGACGAGACTTTACTTGAAGGAGGTAGTCTCGAGGCATGGAGTGCTCGTTTCGATCATCTCTGATAGCAGATTCACGTCACATTTCTGGCAGTCTCTTATGAAAGCTCTAGGTACTCAGCTGTATATAAATACTGCCTATCATCCTTTTATTGATGGTAAGGGTGAGAGGACCATCCAAACATTGGAAGATATGTTGCATGCTTGTGTGGTTGACTTTGGAAATGCCTGGGATAGACATCTATGGTAGAGTTTTCGTATAATAATAGTTATCACACAAGCATTAAGGTTGCACCATTTGAGGCATTATATTGTCGAAAGTGTCGATCGTCTATCTGTTGGACTAAGGTTGGAGAAAACTAACTTACCGGTCTAAAAATTATTCATGAGACAACTGAAATGATCATTCAAATCAAGAGTCGTATTCAACCCGCTCGTGGTCGACAGAAAAGTTACGCAGACATGAGGCGTAAACCTATTAAGTTTCAAGTAGGGGATAAGGTCATGCTGAAAGTTTCACCATGGAAATGGGTGATACGTTTTGGCTAACGGGGAAAGTTAAACCCGTGTTATATCGGAACTTTCAAAATTATAGCTAAGGTTGGAACTATCGCATATTGACTCGAACTGTCGAAACAACTAAGCAGAGTCCATAGTACTTTTCATGTCTCAAACCTTAAGAAGTGTTTATTTGACGAAATACTTGTTATCTCGTTATACGAAATTCAAATCCACGACAAGCTTCATTTCGTCGAAGAGCCTATTGAAATTAAGGTCCGAGCGGTCAAACATTTGAAATAAAGCCACATCCTGATTGTCAAAGTACGTTGGAATTCAAGAAGAGTTCCCGAGTTTACATGGGAACGCGAGACCAATTCCAGAAGAAATAACCGCACCTTTTCGCTAACCTCATACCTTCGTTGAATACCACAGCTTAAGCTTTGGGGACAAAGCTCTTTTAACGGGGAAAGACTGCGACACTCCGTAAACTTTCAAGTCAATATTTTACCTTTTACGTGCATAATTTTAACTTTTATAAGTTACGTGTTAATTTGACCCAAAATTGAGAAGTTGTCCCATGTAAACTAAAAAATGTTATCGAATGCGTTCTAACGTCGGACTATTTTTAGTATACTCATATTTTACTTGTTATGATCATTCTAGAATGTTACATAGGTTATGTACACTTACATTTATGATTTTTACACTTTTCGCGTGCGTTTTGCATTTTTAGCATTTTATGACCAAACAGAACCCCGAAAATCCAGCACCTTTGCATGCAAACCCTAGATATAAACCATTATTATTATTCTTATAACACCCTGTGTTTTAGAGTCATTGACGACATCGATAAATCCACAACGTACTTTTTGTATTGTACGCGTTTGCTTTAAATCGTAAATGTTAAGCTAAATCGCGTAAGCTAAAAATTAGCGTTCAATGTAAACGGGCATCAAACAATTAAATGTTTACATCAAGCAAGGGTTAAGTAATTATTTTGAGAATAATTATTAACTTTGTTCATTTTATTTTTATTGGTTGCGTAAATTGATTACGTTTCGCAATAAAACGCGTTTAGGCACTCCCGAAACCACCAAAACTTTTCTACGCTTCAACAAATACCCACATTTATACCTAATACTCAAATTTTAGAAAAATATATCATATATCTCTCTATATGGCCGGATTTAAAGAGTTATATACAAGAAAAATGAAAGAAATTCTACAACTAGGTCTTTGTACATCACCTTTGCATTAAAAATAGCCATACCATGTTTCATATTGACCAACTAGTCTTCCTTAAGACCATGAGACTTGTTTAAGACTACTATTGCACCTTTTTGACCAAGACTTTCCTTATATACATGCATAACTAGAGATAGGAACTCATACAAGTAAAACACTTAACCAAAAAGATCAAAAACCCTCCCTTTGGCTCTCTACTAGGCCACGGCTCAAACAACCCTTTGTAACAAATCCATACCAAATTTTATACAACCTATACACACCTATACACATCATATCTAAGACATTCTAAGATATTTCCAAGCATTGGTTAACCATATTCAAGCTTTAATCAAGAAAAGGGAAGCTAGGGTTTTCACTTGGAAAGCTAAGGTTTATTTAAGAAAACTAGGGTTTTCTTTGGTGCAAGCTTTGGATTTTTATCTAAACAAGGGTTTAGATTACATTGATCATCATCATCATACACCATAAGGTCATCTAGAACCCTTTGTGTTCTTTCAATATTCATTTTATGCATATGTTAGTTCTATTGTAGCTTGAATCACCATGTAGGATTTTTAACATGTAAATGGAGTTTTTACTTGTAATGATCATTTTGCACACTATTATATATGTTGAGATATTGCTAATATTGACGCAAGTAAGTAATGAATAATTGAAGTCTTTTGCGATGAGACATGTGTTTGAGACTTACAGTCCATATACATAAATGTATAAATCTTATTGGTTGCACTTGTCTCTTTATGAGAAAGCATAAATTAAAATTATTGCATAGATCAAGTGATGACACACGTATATTTTCTCAAAGACTTAGAAATTATCAGGTAGATACATGTTCACATGTGGTGGATCCAATAATGTAGTTTAATATTGTTTAAGTCTGGCAATGTGACAAATAAATAATTTACGTCTAAAAGATAAATGAATAGAGCTCATGTGATGTAGAGATTTTATTACATGATATAAAATGCATAAAACATATAAAGAAAGTTCTCGATAACACTACTTGATTGTATTGAATTAATCATGTTTTGGGCATATGTGTTACAATCGCCTTAATGAATATTTATTAAAAGAAGGATACAAAAATGATTCTATTTGCCCATGTATTTTATAAAAAGATTGGAACATTAATATTTCTACTTGTTGTTATGTTGATGACTTGAATATTATCATCATCCGCGGGAGGTTACTAGCAGTTAAATACTTAGAAAAATAATTAAGTTTGAAAGGACCTTGGAAAAACAATTTTTGTTCTGGATTAGAAATTGAACATATAAATAGGAATCCTCATTCACTAAAATGCGTATACGGATAAATTGGTAAAAGATTATCCCATCTATTCAGCACCCCGATGGCTGTAAGGACCCTAAATGCTGAAAATGACCATTTTCAACCTACAAATGACGACGAGGAAATTCTTGGTCCATAAGTACCTTACTTAAGTGCCATGGGGGCATTGTTATTTCTTACGAGTCATACAAGACTCGATATATCATTTTCGTTGATCTTCATTGCAAGGTATAGCTCGTGTCCAACAAGAAGACATTGGAGTATGGTGAAACATATATTTCGCTACCGTCAAGGTACAGATATGGGTTTATATTATACTAACTCATCCGAAAGAAATCTAGTTAGTTTTGCAGATGCAGGATATATGTCTGATCCTCATACCGGTCGGTCCAAAACTGGATATGTTTTCACAAGTTTCGATGTTGCTATTTCATGGCGTTTCGTAAAGCAAACAATGAGTGCCATTTCATCGAATCACGTAAAGATCTTGGCCATCCATGAAGTGAGTCGGGAATGCGTATCGGTTGAGAACGTGTGATACACAACATATTCTGTGAATCATGTGGGATTTCTTCAGGCTAGGAGGCTCCAACTGTTGTACATGAAGATAATGCATCATGCATTGCTCAACTTAAGGACGGATACATCAAAGGTGACACATTCAAGCATATTCTACCGAATTTCTTTTTCACCCATGAATTGCATAAGAGTGGCGATATTATTGTTCAAAAGGTTCGTTCAAGTGACAACCTAGCAGACTTATTTACCAAGGCACTTCCTACTGCAACATTTAAGAAGTTGGCTCACGGCACTGAAATGCGAAGACTCGGTGAACTTAAGTGATCTAATCATCAGAGGAAGATTATACGTAGATGAAGAATATACATGTTGCACTCTTTTTTCCTTAGCTATGGTTTTTTCCCACGGGGTTTTTCCAAGCAAGGTTTTTAACGAGGCAACACATCTAAGCGTATGAGTACTAATGATGAATAGCCAAGAGGGAGTGTTATATATATTTATTTATTATGTGGCTCTCCATATTCCGTAACGTTTTAACATTATGGCTCAATAATGTTTGTACTTAATGTATGGATGATTAGAGACTTATATATATAGACTTGTATGCACTTGTAATTGATCAATATCAATGAAATATATTAGTCTCGATTCTCCCTACTTTTCCTTTTCCAATTCCATCCGGTTATATGTGTTGCTATTAGGCCGTTGTTTCACAACAGAAAGTCCATTTTTTTCTTCTTTTTTTCATTTATTTGTGTTGTATGCTCTTTTAAATCAGTATATGTATAAAGTGGGACGAAAGTAGTAGTTATTAGGACACCCTTTAATAACTTAAATTGAACGATTATTTAACACCTTACTATATTGCAAGTGATATAAATATCATGATAATTATAGTACAAGTAACGGATTTATCAATTCACAAAACTAGAAGAGTCAAACGTAACAATGTGGGTTTTTAAAGTGAAAAATGTTTTTATAATCATTGACTATATCGTGAATTCGTGATAAAGACTCGAAACATTTAAACACTATAATTGATTTGGTAAAACACCTAGGCCAAATTGTTCAATATTCCTTTTAATTAATTACTGTATTAAATTGGTAAACAAAAATTAAGTGCTCTTCTTTGTTTACTCGTTCTACTGCATGTGCTGGTTGGATGTAAATAATTTCATTACAGTTTCCTACAATATTATTATTGCTGCGTTGTTACAGATCCTGCCGGCCAACTATTGAGCTCTTATGCGTAATGTTTTTTGTAATGCGACTAAGACAAATGTGTCGTTGAGTATCTTATTAGTTCTTGAAAGCCTAACTAGTTGAATTTGGGCTTCTTTCAAGGACCAGATGTTCTTTCAATTTCTAGTTGAAAATCTCTTCTCAACAACCTATACACTTCCTATAATCATGTTATTACGCGATTTATTATTTATCTCTCGTGATTGGTGCTTATAACTTTACGTGTTTACATATTTTATTGGATGTTCCCGAAGGGACTCTACGTGTTTACATAAGCGAACAACATTGTAAACTTTATGCATTTCTTAATAATGTGTAGATTAGAGTACTGTAAGCAAACAACATATGTGAGTTTGTTAAGGTGGTAATTAAGACAATGTTTATATGTTGGAACATCTAGACCAAAGAGGTGTACTGCATAGTAATACATAAACATTCAACATGAGTCTACAATCGTTGTCAACCTAAAAATAGAAAATACAGGAAAACACCAGTCAAACTCATCTGATGACAATTTCTTTGAGTCGTTCACAATTTCTGGTTTGTTATAGCACAGATCACCTTTAGCGGAAGTCAGGCTGTCTATTTTGAGGAGAGCCAAACTTATTGATTTGGTAAACAGAGATTAACTGCTCTTCTTTGTTTACTTGTTCTGATCTTTTAGTTTAATGTAAATAATTTCATAATATTTTCCTTGTTTGGTCTAAAGTCCAAACTTAACTCAGAAGAAGATATCTTTAGAAATCGCAGTTTAGATAACCTAAAGTACACATTTTCATGTTCCAATTAAGTTTGCACTACAAAAAAAAGCTTTGTGACACAATTTTTAATGACACATAAGAAAAAAGTGTAAGTAAAAGTACATGTTTACTTACACATTTAAAAAAAGTGTAAGCAAAAGTCTAGTTTTACTCACTTTCTAAAAGTGTAAATGCAAAAATCTAATTTTTTACCTACACTTTCTAAAAGCTACTAAGCAAAAGTTTAATTTTACCCACACTTACATAAACTGTAAGTTAAAGTCTAGTTTTGCCCAATTTATAAAAAAAAAAAAAAAAAAAAAACAAAAAAGGTTTGGTTGAAAGCAAAGTCTCCATTTATAAAAACACACTCAAAAAAAAGTGTGAGCAAAAAGTGTACTTTTACTTACCACTTTTTGCTTTTTGGAAAGTGTAAGTAATAGTATTACTTTACTCACACATTCTTTAATGAGTGTTGAGTGAAAGTTTAGCTTATATCTATGGCTAATCGCGGTCCAAAAACTGGTTTGGTCCAAAATACGAGACCGAAGACCGTACCGGACGAAAATCGATTTGGTCAAAAACACAAGACCGAGGACAGGACCGAAATGTTCACTCCGTGGGTCGTTTCGGTCCAGTTCGGTTCGTCTGTATGGTCCGATCTTAACATAGCATAGGATCAAAAACGGATTGGACCGGACCGACAGACCAATTTAGAGTAAAGGACGGCTGAGGGACCGATACGATTGATCCGTTCCGGTCCGGTCCGGTCCGGTCCACGATCTATTATACTAAATTTACTTGTTGAAAAATGTAAATATAAGGCTGTTTTTTTACAAAGTCATCAAAACTTTTTACTAATTTTTTTACAAAATACTTGTGTAAAAACTTTACTAAAATTTTGTAAAACATAACATTCCTAAATTTTCTAAAAACTTTATTTATATTGCAGTAATATTTATTTATGTAAACTACCACTCCCCTTTTCATATAAAACACTTTCCCTTTATCATTCGTTTCACTTTCCCCCCATTTTCTCCCATTCGATCGTCACTCTCAACACAAACTCACAACATGGAAACTCAACCAAGATGTCACTCAATTCGTTAGGGCTCAGGATTAACCTGCAATCAAAGCTTACTGTAGATTTAATCGAAGGTCACTGCAGATCGTTACTCAATTCGTTAGGGCTAAAGGATTAACATGCAATTCGGTAGGATTTAATTTATTTTCTTTTTGCTAATTTGCGATATTGTGGATGTTGTAGTGTAGGTTTTGATTAATCTTTGTAGGGGTTGGGGTGTGGGGGTGGGTGGGGGGGGGGTGGAGGGGTGGTATGTAAAGTTGTTGATTTTTACAATCTTTGTTATAGTATTAAATAGGTTCAAGTAAGTGTTGATAAAATGCTTAAAGTGGTATTTATGCCAAACACATCAAGAATTTGATAGATTGGTTAAGAGATTGTACATCTGCATACCAAGTGTTCGATAAAATGCCTGGGAGAAATAAGACGAAGCTGTACATTGTATACTAAGTATTCGATAAAATGTCTAGAAAAACTATAAGAGGTAACATGGATCTTAAGATTGTAGAGAATAAATGAGTTGTACTAGTGACTGTGATTGAATGAAAAAAAACATTGGTAGGTTTTTAACAACGATTTAGTCTTTGTTACATGATTTATGTGAGCATATATGCGTTTAAACCTACGTGTTTGTTAGCTCTTAGTACACGGTTTTGATTTGTGATATTGCAACATTAGATTTTTAGAAGAACATTGAAGCACCTTTTAATTTGTTCTTAACTTTCAAGTGTATAACTTTGGAGGTTTCATTCCTTCCCATTTAATTGACACGTGACAATGGCTTAAGGATATATAAATAGTATAGTCTTCCAAATGCGGCATGGTTTGTGTAATTTCAACCAACATTAATTCTTGTTCCGACAGTGAACAAGAAACAATATGAGTGGGTTCCGCTTGATGAAATGGAGATCGTGACCTACAGGTAACGTAATAAGAAAAAGCAATTATAACTACAGGAAGTGTTTTGTACCTAATATTCTAAAGAGTGTGAGTGAAAATATTTTTTTAACTGTTTTTTAAGAAGTGTGAACATAAGTAGTTTGTATCAAAAAGGGAAAAAAAAGTGCTACGAAAAGTCTAACTTGAACCGACCCTATTTGAACTCGGGTTACTTGAGTTCGGGTCAACTCGGGGCGGGTCAAGTAGCCGACTTAATAGGAACTTCCACCATGGTTATATATAGAATTAAAGTTTCTTAAATATACCTTTTGTAAACTAGTTGTGGTGAACAGGCAACACTTGTGGGATTCAGATCAGGGAAGTTCATGACACTAGTTGCCATAAATGTGGCAGCACGAGGACTAGACATTCATGATGTGCAATTGATCATTCAGGTTTGATACAACTTGAATTCATTCATGCACATCTGCCTTTTCTTTGTTAACTGAAATTAATTTTCCTTCTTTGTAGTGTGAGCCACCACGGGACGTTGAAGACTATATTCATCGATCTGGAAGGACAGGAAGAGCAGGTAATTATAAAATAACAATGTTCAGCATTACAATATTACATTATCAGTTTTTTATGAGCGCGTAGCCTATTATGTTGTTGCAGAGTGTTGTTTGGTGACGGCTGTTAGAGATGTGATGAATCTTATACCCTATGAATACGTTATCAGACCCATTTACAATCCTTCGTGAGCACTTCATTTACATCTTATTAATCTTACTATTGTATCCTATTATGCCTCATACCCAAGGATTCATGCATTTATTTCCAGTTTTGCATATGGGGTGTTGAGGAGGTTTCTACCCGAAGAGAAGGTTGAATCTGTTAGAGGACTTGCATTGACTATTGATAAAAGATGTGCCGTCTTCGATGTTGCTGCTGATGATTTGGACTCCTACCTTGCAGGTAACATATGTTGTCTTTTGTGTTTCTCAATATCGCTGACAATTGTCACCCATTTACAGATAAATGTGTCATTTGAGCTATATTCTATCTGTCAATGGTATTATTAAAAAGGGTTTAACTAACAGAAAATGAACCACGATCTATCAGAACAGGATACCTTGAAAACAATTAAATAATGCGGGAATTTAAACACACAATTAATTACATAATTAAATTAAATACAAACAGAATTAAATTACACTAATTAAATTATTCTAAGCTAATGGTTAGAAATACTAATAAAATTAAAGGTTAAACTTTTTCACTCCCCGGTAGCGGCGCCAAAAACTTGGTGTGCTGTCGTGTAGGGTCAATTTATTGATTACCAAGTTTTAAATTTATATTTAGCTAACTTATCCTAAAACAACACTTCAACGGGCAGTGTACCCGATCGGGTGGAGTTTCATGATAAGTAGGGTGTCGAACACTAAGAACGAGGTCGTCAACCTTATATTCTATCAGTATTTTAATTACTCTAATTAAGTTAATTCTAATTACCTGTTAAACCAATGCTAAACCTAGTTCTAATGGTAATGAGGGGTTTTCAGCCTGAGAGACTGGCACAAGTTTTATAGTGACAATAATCAATTCTAAACACAATAAACATGCAAGAAAACAATTAGAAGATAAAAGAGCGGTACAAGCCAAATGATAGAAAACTCTATTAGCCATATTAAATCTGATTAAATGTTGGTTTGTTTGTTTAGTGCAATGATTTCTTATCTCGAAGTGACATATCATTCTTAAGACTTAGGCGGGACATCATCCTAAGACCTAGACACGTTGAATCCTGTCACAATTAACGTATCCGCATAAAGCATCCTTTTAGTTTAATTATAATCTATCTAGGGATTAAAGCAATGGTGATCTTGTTAAACCCTAGCCCATCGGGACTTTACCCACTTACTGTTTGACGGTATTTTATATACTGGTAGTTCACTGTTCAAGTCTTTATCAATTAATTAAGAACATACTTGTTGAAACATTACGGGTCACCTGCCGGTCCAACTAAGCTCATAATTTAAAGACAAAGATAGAACATTATTTGTGATCCTATTGGTCCAGTAATATAAAACACGATATGGAGAGCTATCCCAGTATCTAGTTCACTTGTTAGGCGTAACTAGACCCAGTTGAATGATAGGTCGCATATTCAAACACGTAGACAAGTATCATGTGATAAACATAATTAAACTTTCAACGATAAATTAAGAAATCGATTTTAAAACAAACCAAACATTAAATCTTCATTAAGATGGCTAATACCCAAGGGTATTAGCCCATAACCATTGTAATTATACAAGCGTGATCAAATAACCAAGGTAAACTAAACGTTTTACCGAAGGATACCAAAAATTAAATGATTACAAGAGTAAAGGAATTACACGATGTCTTCTATGGAATCGTGATCGATGCTTGACCTTTGGTTGCTCTTCTTTTCTTCAAAAAATCGTCTTTTATGTGAATGGTATAGAGAATATGATTTTGCACACTGAAAACTCATTTTTGAGTCTTCTATTTATAGTGTCTGAAAAAGTCTAGATACGCCGTATTGAGCTAGGCCAATACAACGTATTGGGGTGTTTCCCTTGGAGTGCGCGCAAAGTTTATAATCAATAAAATATTCATTCCCAAAATATAAATATCTCCGTATCTTTGAATGTCTATCCAGCTGGATACGGGTATGGTAGAAGATTGATACGCTGTATTAGGAATTATTTGTACGCGTTTTCTTGTGAAGAGTTGGCGCTGATACGCCATATCTCTTTTCTGGATACGGCGTATTGGTAATAAATAATCAGTCTTCAAATATCATCATTTTAGCTCCAAAATATGCGCCTTTTAGCATGTCTTCACAAATCACTCCGTAATTACTGCATATAACACTTTTAAGCAATTAAGTATAAATTCTTGCAATAATTATATAAAAGTAGGTAACTTATTCAGGATAAATGATTATATAAATGTAACGTTATTTGATGTCATCACATATAATTGAAGGCCTAAATCCAAAGTACCCTGAACATATCGCAAGATACGCTTGAGAGCAGCTAAATGTGGCTCTCTCGGATCATGCATATAAAGGCAAATCTGTTGAATTGCATAAATCAAATATGGTACTTGTAAAGGTATAGATACTGAAGCCTCCCCCTGGCAAGGCTTGAGATATAAAGTAGGGTCAAATCTTGACACAAAGCAAATCAATCAACACTTCCGGGCCTAGTTTAGACTCTGTATCAACGGGTGTCCGAGAAGGGTTACAAGTAACCATGTGAGCACGCTCAAGGAGCTGTAGAACATACTTCTTTTATGAAAAAACAAACCTGTAGGAGTACGATCAGCAGAAATACCAAGAAAGTAATTAAGCGCCCCAAGATCAGTCATGTCAAACTCGTTATTTAGAGAACCTATGAATCTGCCTGAATGTAGTGCTGGACAGGAAGCTTGTGAGAATGAGTCATCCACATAAATAAGTAAGTAAGCAACCTGAGACCCTGTCTATAGATAAACAATAAGGAATCGCAACGACTATGATAAAATCCAGCTCGTGTGGCATAACTTGTAAACCGCTGAAACCAAGCACGGGGTGCTTGTTTCAGTCCATATAAAGATCTCTGTAAAAGACAAACATAATGAGGATACCGATTGTCAACAAAACCAGGAGGCTGATGCATGTACACAGTCTCAGATAAGTCACCATTAAGGAAATTATTTTTAACATCAAATGATAGAAAACCGTATTAGCCATATTCAATCCGATTAAACGTTGTTTGTTTATTTAGTGCAATGATTTCTTATCTCGAAGTGGCATATCATTCTTAAGACTTAGGCGGGACATCATCCTAAGACCTAGACACGCTGAATCCTGTCACAATTAACGTATCCACATAAAGCATCCTTTTATTAATTATAATCTATCTAAGGGATTAAAGTAACTTGTTTATCTTATCAAACCCTAGGCCCATCAGGACTTTTACCTTAACCCACCTATCTGTTTGATGGTATTTAAATAATGGTAGTTCACATGTTCAATCTTTACAATGTAAATTAGAAACATACTTGTTGAAACATTACGGGTCACCTGCCGGTCCAACTAAGCTCAATAATTTTAAAAGACAAAGACAGAACATTATTTGTGATCCTATTGGTCCAATAATATAAAACACGATATGAGAGCTATCCCAGTATCTAGCTCACCTTGTTAGGTGTAACTAGACTACTGTTTAATGATAGGTCACATATTCAAACAACATAGACAAGAGCATTGTGATAAACATAATTAAACCTTTTAACTAATAAATTAACGAAATCAATTTTAAATAAAACAAACCAAACATTAAATCATCATTAAGATGGCTATAACCAATGTAATTATATAAGCGTGATCAAATAACCAAGGTAAACTAAACGTTTTACCGAACGATACCAAAAATTAAATGATTACAAGAGTATAGGAATTACACGGCGTCTTCTATGGAATCGTGACTGATGCTTGACCTTTGGTTGCTCTTCTTTTCTTTAGAAAATCGTCTTTTATGTGTATGGTATAAAGAATATAATTTTTGCACACTGAAAACTCATTTTGAGTCTTCTATTTATAGTGTCTGAAAAACTATCGATACGCCGTATTGAGCTAGGCCAATACGGCGTATTGGGGTGTTTCCCTTGGAGTGCGCACAAAGTTTATAATCAATAAAATAGATTCATTCTCCAAAATATAAATATTTTCGTATCTTGAATGTCTATCCAGTTGGAATACGGCGTAGGTTAGAAGAGTGATACGTCGTATTGGGAAACTTGGTTTCTAGTAGTGACGCGTAGGAGTTTCTGTGAAGACTTGGCACTGATACGCCCGTATCTGTTTAGGTGTGATACGGCGTATTGGTCCAAACAAAGGCAATCGTTCAATATCTTCGTTTTTTAATTCCAAAATATGCCCTTTTAGCATGTCCTTTTAACAAATACATCCTTAATTACTGCAAATAACACTTTTAAACAATTAAGTACATATTCTTGCAATAATTATATAAAAATGGGTAACTTATTCAGGATAAATGATGGTATAAAAATGTAACATTAATTTTTGATGTCAACACAAGAAATGAAGCCTAAATCCAAGTATACCATGAGATACGTTTGAGAGCAGCAAAGTGCGGCTCCCTCGGATCATGCATATAGAGACAAACCTGTTGAACTGCATAGGACAAATCTGGGCGAGTAAAGGTAAGATACTGGAGCCCCCCTGCAAGACTACGGTATAAAGTAGGATCCTGAACAGGAACGCCGTCCGGACCCAATTTGGAGTCAGTGTCAATTGGTGTCCGAGACGGGTTACAATTAACCATATGAGCTCGCTCAAGAAGCTGACGAGCATACTTCTTCTGAGACAAAAATAACCCTGTAGGATGACGAACAGCAGAGATGCCAAGAAAATAATTAAGTGCCCCGAGATCGGTCATATCAAACTCTTTATGCAAAGAGTCTACAATCTGCTGAAGTAGAACTGGAGAAGAAGCTGTGAGGATAATATCGTCCACATATATAAGTAAATAAGCAACCTGAGAACCCTGTGTATATATAAACAATGAAGAATCACACCGACTAGGAGAAAAACCAGCCCGAGTGGCATAACCTGCAAACCGCTGGAACCAAGCACGAGGTGCCTGTTTCAAACCATACAAAGACCTCTGCAAAAGACATACATGATTAGGATAACGAGAGTCAACAAAACCAGGGGGCTGATGCATATACACTGTCTCAGATAAATCACCGTTAAGAAATGCATTCTTAACATCAAGTTGGTGAATAGGCCACTGTCGAGACACAGCAAGGCTAAGAACGGTGCGAATGGTGGCCGGCTTAACAACTGGACTAAATGTCTCATCAAAGTCAACACCGTGTTGCTGATTACTACCGTTAGCAACAAGTCGAGCCTTATAACGACTCAAAGTACCGTCAGCATGAAATTTATGCTTAAATAACCACATAGATCGAACCAAGTTAACATCAGACGGCCTTGGAACAAGAATCCAAGTACCATTTTTAACTAACGCATTATACTCATCATACATAGCATTACACCAATTAGGGTCTTTTAGAGCAATAAACGGAGATTTGGGAATAGGAGAGAGAGATGAAGTGTGAAGAGAAAGACGTTCGATGGGTTTGACAATACCCGATTGAGACCGTGTGATCATGGGATGAGTGCGGGGTGGTTCATTAACTGGGTTGGTATTGGTTTGTGGATTTGGTGGATCGAATATGGGTGGTGGCAGCGGATTGTTTTGGGTTTGGGTTTGAATGTTGTTTGGTTCGTGACTAGTGGGCTGGTTGGTGGGGAAAGTTGGGCCTGGTGAATTTGGGCCGGTGTGAGGAGGACTTTGGGTTGGATCGGTAATTGGTGGAGCAGTTGGGATGCTCGTTTGGTGTGGGATGTTTGTGGAAGGATTAGGAAGTTTGGATGCAAGAGAAGTGAGGAGGGGTGAACGTTGAGTATCGAGGAAGGTGTAAGAAGGTGGCGAGGAAGGTGTCATAGATTTGTAAGGGAATTGTGTTTCGTCAAAGGTGACGTGTCGGGAGAGAATAATTTTGTTTGTCTCGAGGTTAAGGCAACGAAAACCACGATGATAGGCGGGATAGCCTAAAAAGATACATGGTGTGGCACGCGGGGCAAGTTTATGAGGTGAGTGGAGATGAGGGTAGCATAGACACCCAAAGATGCGAAGGTGCGAGTAATTGGGTGGTTTGTTGAAAAGGCGTGTGAAAGGTATATCGTTATGGATTGCGGTAGATGGTAAAAGGTTTAGGAGATAGGTGGCCATATGGAGGGCTTCGACCCAAAAGGTAGGGGGAGGTGTGCTTGAAAGAGAAGAGTACGAATGGTATTATTAATTGTTCGTATCATTCGCTCCGCCTTGCCATTTTGTTGGGAGGTTTTTGGGCAAGAGAATCTAAATTGGATGCCATTTTTGGCAAAAAGGGTGTGGAGTCGGTTATTATCGAACTCACCGCCATGATCACATTGGAAGTTTTTAATTTCACATTTAAATTGATTTTTAACATAGTTGCGAAAATGCAAAAATTTATCAAACATGTCAGATTTAGAACGAAGAGGATAAATCCATAGAAAATGAGAGAAATGATCAAGAAATAAGACATAATATTTAAAACCACTAGAACTAATAATGGGAGATGTCCATAAATCAGAATGAATAATATCAAAACAATGTTCGACAATAGAATCTGAACTATGAAAGGGAAGCTTCACATGTTTGCCAAGTTGGCAAGCGTGACAAATATGTGAAGATTTTTCTTTATTACATGAAATAAAACGACTAGAGACAAGCGAACGTAGCACTTGATCACCCGGATGTCCGAGGCGTTGATGCCACGTGGAGGCACTTGTCGAGAGAAAAGCAATGGGAGAAGTTGATGGCTTGGTAACTGGATAGAGATCGCTCGAGCTGTCACATCGAAGGAGGATATGACGAGTCAAGTAATCCTTCACAGAAAAACCAAAGGCGTCAAATTCAATAGTACAATTATTGTCCCTAGTGAACTGACGAACAGAAATGAGATTTTTAATTATATTGGGGGTTACAAGAACATTATGAAGATGAAGTGGGCGATGATGGGAAGGAATAATGCTATGGCCTGTGTTGGTGACGGGAATAGACTTGCCATCACCAACGTGAACAGATGGAAATAAGCGTTTATCAAAAATGGTACTTAAATTACTTGCATTAAAATTTAAATGAGAAGAGGCACCTGTATCCATGTGCCAAGTCGGGTCTTGCAGCGGCATAGTGCTAAACGTACTTGGTAAAGGAGTAGGTTGGGATGTATAAATAGCTAGAGCAGGGCCGAGTATACCTTGACCGGGATGCGGCAATCTGTAATGCTTTTGTGGTGTAAACTGTTGAGCAACATTAGTCTTGTAGGCCACATATTGGGCTAGGGTACATGTGAACATATTGAAATACAATCGGAGATGATTTGAGATTACAGTAGTCGAGAGATATAGAGAGAACTTAGGGAGAGGGTCGACTTTTTAGAGAGAAATTAGGAGATGATCGGTTTTTGCTCTGATTACCATATTGAAAGGCTAATTTGATTCTTTGATTATTATTGATAACAACTATCCTATATTTAGGATACAAGAGAACATTCTTGAATGATTACCATGGGTTTAGGCCCAATACAAATTAATGAATAATAAATGTCTTGACTAATAAATGTAATGACTTGACTTGCATGTTTGAATGTTGACTTGACTTTCAATGTTGACTAATATTGTCTAGTTGCAAAAGGATTCAATCAAATGGAAGGGGTAGATTATCATGACACTTTTGCACCGGTTGCTAAGCTCGTAACCGTTCGCACTTTATTAGCAATCGCAGTTAAAAGGGACTAGATTATTCATCAACTTGACGTGAACAACGCCTTCCTGCATGAAGTCCTAGATGAGGAAGTTTACATGAAAATCCCTCAAGGTTTTTCTAATGATAATGAAATTCGTGTTTGTTGGCTGAGAAAGTCTTTGTACGGGTTGAAGCAAGCTTCACGCAATTGGTATCACAAATTCACTACTTTTCTTCGAAGTCTAAATTTTAGACAATCTAACGTGAACCACTCACTATTCATTTATGAGGCAGGTAGCACAATGGTGGTCGTTCTAATTTACATGGATAAAGTCATCATTACCAGAAACAATCTCATCAAAATTCAAAAAACCAAGAAACGGTTTGACGATGAATTCAGCATTAAAGATCTCGTTCCATTAAAGTATTTTCTTGGAATAGAGGTAGCAAAAACAAGAGATGGTCTAGTTTAAAGCCAACGAAAATATACGCTGGACATTCTGGAAGATAGTGGGAAGTTGGGGTGTAAACCGAGTGCTTTTCCCATTGAAGAAGGCTTGAAATTAGACAAAATCATGGATAAATAGTTTTAATCAAGGTGAAGGCATTACACGCCTGACCATCCCCTATAAGGATGGTCCCCACCCCCCACCCCACCCCCCCCCCATAAACAACAAACCATCTCGTGAACCAGATACAATAACATCTGGAATACGTAAATACATGTTCAGCTCAGGAACCTACACATTATTAAGATAGAAAAAATAGACCTAGAGAATCATAAGCATACCATCGTTGGAGGGATGAACACTGATTGATTTTACACTTCCGGTGTATCTCGTTAGTATTGCGATATATTTTTTTTCTTGAACATCCCATACTTTAATATGTATGGACAGTAAAAAAAATGAACATCATTAAACCATCTGCTTATACTAATATTGATATGAGAATAATACTTAAAGTTGATCCTAGCTACTTACACTATGATCACCGCACGCTGTCAATAAATTGGCATCATCTTGCAAATATTGGAAACCATTCACAAGATTTAAACAAATAAAAAGATTTTTGAGCTACAGAATTACAACTACAAACAATATATCAACTAAGGGTCTCCTGTTTTCGCATTATGACTACTTGGCGTATTCCATACCTTAATCCAACATAGATCAAAGATAGCATTATCATGAGCAAGCCATTCGGACACCCTTGCTTTTTCTGCCACAATATAAAACCATCACTTGAATACCACAATCCAACATAATACAAAGGTGATTGGGATTTCATTTTCAGCCACATAAAGAATACATTAAATTAATAATCACCTGCATTTTCAGCAGCAGTAGTAGCTGAATCATAAACTTCAATATAGTATTATATAAACATAACGATTGGTAAAAAAAACTTACATTAAATCGCATAACACAAAAATAAACCATTGAATCGCATGTTTAGGTTGATGATAATATAATTGATTGATGGAATGTTGAATTGCCAAAACGTTTCAGAGTTCAATAAATCGAACCGCCAATGAATTTGTGAGTATTTTTTTATTAGGGGTGTTTATTGATATGTGGTTTTTCCAATCGATTTCTGGTTTGGAGTTCAAACTCTCGAAGTGCGACACTTTTGTTTCTTAGATTTTAATGAATTTGATTAAAAGTAATGGATACAAAGATCCAGGTTAGAAGTTGATTCACAAGTTATTCGATTAAAAAATGGTAGGGTTATACGGTAGTAAATCAAGGAGTTTTTGTAGTAGATTCAAGGAGTTTTTTTTTTGTCACAGCCGTTGATTATTTTTCTCTTATCCACGTGGAGTTTTTTTTTAATTTTGGGGCAAGATGATAGTTTCAAAAGCTTCTTTTATATAGGTTATAGATATTTTATTTTTTTACAAATGACAATTCATTCCAACAATATTATTTATGTCAGAACATGCATCATTCTTTATCCAAACCTGTAAGAAACTACTTTCACGTCACATTCTTTTTTCGATATTCTTGGCATAGCCTCGTTCATGTAGTGGTGAGCATTAGGTAAAACGTATAGCCAAGTATAAAAATATATCATGAAGTGGTTACGATTCTATACGTTTTTTTAGTGAAAAAGCATGTCTCGTTCATGAAAAACTTTATAGTTAGTTGGTGGAGATATTGCATTCACATGCTAGCTTAGATAAATAAATACTACGTAGTACTTAGTTTAATAAGCTTTTGACGGTTTGATAAAATGCCTATAGGTTGTTGTTTTTGTGTAAATTTTACAGAAATGTCACATGGGTTGCTAGAAATCATTGATATACTCAAGTTCAACGTCATTGAGAAAGGGAAAATTAAGGTATTTATGAGAAACTTTTAGTTAGTTGGTGCCTTGGTGGTGATATTGCCTTCACATGCAATTAAGCTAGCTAAAATATAGTATATATGAGGTGCAGTTGAGACCTCATTAAATGACTTATGATGGGTTGGTATAGCCTTTTTCATCCATCTCCTTGCCCTCACTATTGATGCATGGGTAGGTCCCTAATCTTCATGTGAGGTTATTTACTGAGCCAACCCCATAACTTACTTCAATAAGCTCTCACTATATATATACAAGTAGCAACTGCATCAAGTGCTCACTCCAACACCAGGGCTTTTAGAAGCTACATAAGCTCATCTTATGTTCTTATAATTATTGACCCTTTAAGTTTGTTTTTTTTTTTCACGCTAGCTTCTCGATGAGGGGTTTTCCGGGGCTTTTGCTGATTTTATTGTTATCTAGTAGTTTGTGTTATGGCAGTGCCAAAACTGTTGAGGTAGTTGGTTTTGGAGAATGTGCTGATTGTAAGGAGAATAGTATTAAAACAAGCCAAGCATTGTCAGGTACTATGAATTATTTTGTCTATGATTTCATGCATTTTTTCATTGTATATATGTTTGTTACATGGGACAATATGTACATATAATGTGTTTCGTATAATAAATAGTGTATTGGAAACATATTTCCACACAGACGTTAAAACAAACCAAGTATGTGGTCTTGGCACCGACACTGATAAACACCTGATTTTGGAATCAGGGGAATTCAGTACGCGAAATGATAGTGGTCGAGATTGCGGAAATGGTGAATAGAGCTTAATGACATAAGGCCCACATGAACTTTGTGTGACGAGCTATTTTTGTTAAGTACTGTTGATCGTCTCTCAGATGTCTTAAGTATTACTTTCCATGATTCCCTCTGGCTGAACTATTATTACGATAGTTGGCTAGGCCGTAACTTATATTCAAATCTATGCCAACAGAAATACATAAACATAACATGAATAATTTTATGCGTTAACTAATATTGATACCTAGTGAGTGTTTTATAGTATACACGTACCACATAGTAATAAATCTAGATATGGTGCCCATGTGTTTTTCATACTGTCGGTACCCAAAATCGCATTCTAATATGATATGTTTTATCGTTACAGGGCTAAAAGTAACCATTGACTGCAAGCTTGAAAATGGCCACTTCCAAAGAAGAGGTGTTGGAAAGCTCAACGAGGAAGGACTATTCAAGGTGTCACTTCCTGAAAAGATCTTGAAAGATGGAAAGTTAGCTGAAGAATGCTATGCACAATTGCACAATGCAGCAAATGCACCTTGTGCAGTTCAGAATGGATTAGAAGCCGCTAAGATCGCATTCGTTTCAAAGTCAGATGAAAAACACACATTTGGAACCAAAGGAAAACTCAAATTCTCATCTGCAATTTGCACATCCGCCACCTTTTTGCCTCCTCTTCCAAAACCATATTTCCCTAAAGTACACCCTCATTATCCATTACCACCCAAACCTTCCTTCAAAAAGCCATTTGGCCACGTCTTCCCTCATTATCCATTGCCACCCAAACCTTCCTTCAAAAAGCCATGCCCACCTCCAGTGGTTCCTGAACCAAAACCCGAGCCTAAGCCTGAGCCCAAACCGGAGCCAAAACCAGAGCCTAAACCCGAACCTAAGCCTGAGCCCAAACCCGAGCCCAAACCCGAGCCCAAGCCAGAGCCTAAACCTGAGCCTAAACCAAAGCCCGAGCCTAAGCCAAAGCCTCAGCCAAAGCCCAAGCCCGAACCCAAGCCAAAGCCTCAGCCAAAGCCCAAGCCAGAGCCAAAGCCTCAGCCAAAGCCCGAGCCAAAGCCCGAACCAAAGCCTGAGCCAAAGCCATTACCACCGGTCAAAAAGCCATGCCCTCCACCAGTGTTTGTTAAGCCGATACCAAAGCCAACCATTCCAATCTATAAGCCGCATCCAAAAATTCTTCCACCAATTCCAGTTTACAAGCCACAACCAAAAATATTGCCACCACCTTATCCAACCTACAAGCCACATCCAAAAATCTTGCCATCAATCCCACCATTTTATAAGAAACCATGCCCACCATTTTCACTCCCTAAGCTTCCTCCTCTTCCTACCATCCCTAAAAAAGATTTCCATCATCCCCTCATACCAGTGCCACCTCATCCTTAAACTTAAGTTTTAAAACTGTTTAAATTTCGTGAGTCGTTTGCATGCATGTAGGGTAATCAAGTAATTATTCGAGTACCAGCATTTCAAGAAAGTAATAAAGATTTGATGGTATGATGCATGATAGAATATCAAGTAATTAAAAATGAGATGATACATAGAGATGGATAGATGTATCGCCAAGGATGAGATTTGTTTATGATATGAAGATTTGGTGTGTGAATTTCAGGTATTTAATGAACTTTGTAAATGTATTCAAGGTTTGATATGTTTTTGTGAAAATTTGAATTACAGTATTTATGTTTTGTACTCTTATATTTATATGATTTATAATCATTTGTGATTTGTTGAAATCAAATAAGTCGTCATTGTTGTTCTCATTTTTCATCTACGATCGAGTTATTCCTATTTGTTCACCTTGATTTATATGGAGGCGTTCAATAACCACCCATTTAATGCGTCCAAGTTTTGTAATCTCTTGTTTGCTTTGGCCTAGCTTCTTGCTATGTCCTGCGTTTATATATAATCTGTTGTTAGAAAAGGAGTTATTTCTATAGAAATCAAAGAGAGAAAAAGAACCATATATTAATTAGATTCAACTAAACAAATGACATTACAAGATATTAAATAGACAAGACACAAACCTAACCCTAACTAGTAACAGACCTAAAGAAATGGGTCAGGCCTATATGTCTTATTAACTAAGATCCCCCTTCAAACTACCTATGACGCATCAGTTAACACACTACAAGAAAAACGGCTTTTAGCGACGAAACTTTTTCGGGACTACGGGAAATAGTCCCAACAAGTCCACTAGACGACAAAAACACAACTTTTGTGGCCTAATCTTTGACCAGTTTTTATAGGGACTACATATGAAATCTTTAGGGACAACATGTAATCCCTAAACGTTTGCTACATGACAAAATAAAAGTCTCATAATTTTTTGAGTTTGACTATCACTTATCGGGACTACACGTTGTCCCTAAAAGTTTTATGACGAAAACAAAATAGTCAAGTCAAAAAAAAATTAGTCCCGATGGAGAGAATTTTGGCGCCTAAAGTTTTGCAGTACCACATGTAGTCCCTATAAGTTTAGAGACTAAAAAAATAATGAAAACTCAAAAAAAAATTAAGTGTCAAAATTTAAGGGACTACATTTAGTCCCTAAAAATCCTTTTTTGCGGGACAATAAGTAGTCCCTATAAGTTTAATGACAAAAAAGAGTGAAAAATAAAAAAAATTAGATGTCATACTTTAGGGGACTACATGTAGTCCCTAAAAAATTGGCATTAAAGTAAAAAATTTAGTCTCGATGGAGAGAATTTTTGGCGCCCAAATTTTACGGGACAGCAAGTAGTCCCTATAAGTTTAGAGACTAAAAAAATAATGAAAACTCAAAAAAAAAATAGGTGTCAAAGTTTAGGGGACTACATTTAGTCCCTAAAAATCCTTTTTTTACGGGACAATAAGTAGTCCATATAAGTTTAATGACAAAAAAGAGTGGAAAAAAAAATTAGGTGCCATACTTTAGGGGACTACATGTAGTCCATAAAAAATTGGCATTAAAGTAAAAAATTTAGTCTCGATGGAGGGAATTTTTTGCGCCCAAATTTTACGGGACAACAAGTAGTCCCTATAAGTTTAGAGACTAAAAAAATAATGAAAACTCAAAAAAAAATTAGGTGTCAAAGTTTAGGGGACTACATTTAGT